>JAPYZF010000299.1:0-176731 GCA_030523045.1 Meteorus cinctellus | reverse complement strand
TGTTGATTTTAGTATTTTAATGGGAAAAATACCACATTTTTTTCCCTCAAAAATACTTTTTTTTATGGCTAGTAAACTTCGGTATTTTTATCCTAAGAAAGCCTTTTTTTTTACCATAAAAATAAATATTCTAGGTGTAAAAATACTTTTTTTTCAGTGTACCATACATATATAATTAAATCTTGATGTGCAGATTAATTTTCGTTCAATGAAAGCTGGGAAAAGCTAATTCCACACTTCTGAGAATTGACCATGGATTTTTCATGTAGTGACCAAAACATCAAGAATTGCAGCAATTTCCTTCAATGCATTACATTAAATTTATGCCTGAGTCATATACGCTTAAGTATAATGGAATTTTCCATTGGCCAATGTCATGTATTTTTGAAATTATTGTTTTGAAATCACGGCAAGAGTGAAGAAGTCAACAATAGAGCGAGAGAGCAGTTAGTTTCATTCAAGTCGGTTTTATGGGGAATAGTCATTACGATGGTCAATTTCCTCAAACTTTCAACATCCATGATCTTGATCAACGAAAATTTCCGTCATACCAAACGTACAGAACTCGAACATCAATGCAATACAATATATAGGAGTGAATTACATAGCTGTAATTATTGATTTTATGGTCACTAGTTGAAAAATCCATAGCCAACTCTCAGGAGTGTAGAATTAGCTTTTCACGATTGTTTTTTTTTTTTTTTTTTACAAAAATCAATCTGCACGTTGAGGTTTGATCATACATAAATTCTTGGAGAGAACAAAATTTTTCGAAACGTTGAATACCCTCGCCATCAATATGTGTATGCGAAATCGAGATATCAACTTCAAGGGTCCCAATTCTCATGGGGAAAAGAAATATGAGTAATGTACTGTACAAGCTCTTGATAGTGCATAAAAAATATAAACAACTTATATGTGAAATATTCACAAATTATGAAAATATGCATGCAAAGTATACGTTAAGTATATGATAAATATATTTTCGATACATAACTTTTGGCCGCTTTTCGTATGTCCAAAATATAGACGAAATATAAAGCAAACATTTGTGGTGTGTATTACTGAATATACAATGAATACGCGCATGAAATTTGACGAAAATATCCTTCAGACTTGTTAAAAAAATTTGATAAGTATGAACTGTGAAATATACAGAAAATCAGATTCATTCAATCATCTGGAGTTATTCACACACGAACAAAAAGACGATGGTGTAAAAAAAACACTCAGGTACTAATATTTTAAAACAGTGCAGCATTTTCGGCATTGTGCATATAACTCAAATATATTTTCGAATTCTAAAAAACAGCCAAAAGTTGTGCACCAAAAATGCGTTATTCATGTATTAGAAATATATTTTGCATACATATTTTCATATTCTGTATATATTTCATATATAGATTGTTCATATTTCCTGTATAGTCTGAAGAGATTATACAGTATCGCTCGCATTTATATTATTTCCATCAAGATTGGGACTTTTGAAATAAATATCTGGACTTAACGGTGATCCGCATTGTACGCATGTTTATAATGAGGGTATTCAATGTATGTTCCAAATATTCATACACAATTGAAGCTTAACGTGCAGAATGACTATTACTCTAAGAAAACTAGCAGTAGTACACCAAAAGATTTATACGCTTCATTATAATGAGATTATTTATCAATACAAGTCATGAAAATTTCTCGTTCCATCTATTGTTGATTTAAGACTTGATACTCGTATAGTTTGTATCAGCATGATTGAAAGTGCCACATATTTATGAATGATTATATCAATATTGCATTCATTGAAAAAATCATTAAATGGTACATTAATACAAGATGAAAACATATAGAGAAATATAATGAAAATGATAGTAAAAAGAAGATCAGTGCTACCATTTCTCAGCATTTACTATCCAACTCTTTAACTTTTGCCTAATCAATTTTTTACTGACTGTCATAACCTTAAGCTCATTAAGTAACAAGTTATAGTATTTTAACGCAACTAAATATGAGTTTTTTAAAGCTATACTAGTCATAATTACAAGATTTTCAATATGGCAATCCCATCTCATATGACAGTCCGAGGTCAAACCAAGATATTCACAGCTATTTACTCTTTTAACTTTTTCATTATAAATGGTTAACCCAAAATTTTCTGGAATACTGTCCCTATAGCAGCAAAAAGTCATAAAAGTAGTTTTATTTACATTTAAAGTTGAATAATGATCATACATCCAATTTCCAAGCTTATAAAGATATTCAATCATTATATATTGCAATTCAGACCAGGTTTTACCGATGTATTTTACAACAGTATCATCAGCAGAAGCAGCTATGCAATTTTTAGGAAGTACCTTGAAAAAGTCATTGACATAAAGAATAAACAATAGCGGTCTTAGGGCCGTCCCTTGATGAACCTCAATATTTACCTCTCTATTTTTGCTTTTAACTGAATTTATTTTTACATCCTGCAACGTATTATCTAGATAGCTTTCTATTCGGTCATTTGCGATACCTCTTATGCCCTATTTGTACAGTTTGTGTAACAATATTTTGTGATCTACGGTATCGAAAGCTTAGTCTGAAAAAAGTTTGTATGCAAATTGTTCCTTGGAAACCTCTCTATCAAAATGTTCTGATGTCATTTCTTATAAAATTACAAAAAAAAAAAGTTGTCCCCAACTTTTTCTCTACTTTTGTTGATACTTTGTTATTTTTGGTTTTACGACTAATAGTTATGAAACCAAAGTTGTAGATAATTCAATTTACAACAATCGAGGAATGAGAAAAAAGTTCAACGGACCAAGTCACCACAGGAAGTGATCTCACTCATGAACCGAATGGGAAATTATATTTGGCGTTCATAAATATGGATAGTTGTTTCAAATTTTGGCTTATTTCAATACGAAATATCACGAAGCTGCAGCAGCAGCAAAAACATTTTGTGAATTTTATCGGGTGCTCTCCACGCGATAGCTATTGATTTTGAGCTGAGGTCGTTAAGGACTTTTTTTGTTAACAACTTTATGTTTTGCGGAAAAAGTCTTTATCCGGTGGAGCTTCCGATGCGGAATCGCTCTAATCACGAATACCACTATTCCTAAAAGCTTAACATTTTTATTTAATTTTTTAGGTCACTCGCCAGTAATTTCGTCTGGAAAAATTTTTGAGTTCGCCCATCTGCATCAATTTTCACTGTTCGTATGTTTTTTACATAGCTGAATTGTTGTTTTTTTTTTTTTTTTTTTTCATTTCACCAGACGCACGTGGCATGAAACCCTATGAGGAAGATCTCATAGATTCAGGTAAAAAGTACAAAAATACGTAAAAATACATTTATGAAATCTCATAAGATCAATGAGATTTTATATATCTATTGGTCATTTCTATAAACTATTTTCAATAGGGCAGTGGATGCAATTCTTACACAATTACAATCTGCACTCCAATTTGAATTAAATCCCATATCTATTTCCATGAGGAAGTGCGCGTTAGGCCTAATTATTGAAATGTTTGATTGTTTTGGTGTCGTTATCATGCGCCCATACTTAGTCTAATGAAAACAAATAGACAAAAAAGTACTCTCCATTATTGAGAGGAAATTTTTGCAATTAATAGCTTGACTGTTGCTATTCTTTTTGCTCCAGAATCTGTCTATGACCAAATTCATTTCATGATTTTGAAGCGATTCAGCAACTATTTGCCAATTGATCATTAACTAGTTCCACTCACCACCTATATAAAACTTTGATTGCTATATGTACACGTGTTAATTTGTGAATTGTTACGTCCAATAACAAAGGTCTATATTTGAGTGAAGTAAATGGGAAATGTTATCATTCCGATTTTCGTAATTTTTATGTTTTTCTTGTCATTTATACCATGTATTGATCATAACTTCAATGTACCACGAATGTAATTCTGTTTTTTATTTACAAAAAAAGCCTGTCTTACTTGGAATTAATGTAACGATCGACCTTCAAATGCTATTGCATTTTGTTTTCAGATAATACCTCACTGATGCTTATGATTGGTCAACTCACGAACGTGATTTCGGACGCTATCTGTAGACAAAAAAAAGTATTAACGAACGAATTCATTCTTCTATATCATGCGGCGGTATAGTAGCTGGACACCAACCAGCCATCTGCTCAAAATATTCTAAATATATATGAATTTCCGAATGTCCATAGCAAATAAATTTTGAAGAAAAAAAAAGTAAAATGAATTAAATTAATTTTTTCTTGACAAACAAACACATTGAATTTCAAGACGTCAACACAAAAATGTAAATTTTGTTACACATTTTGTATTTATCCTGCTGTTGAAGCATTCATTTCGTGATGAATTGATATCAGGTTTCAGAGAAACGAGAAAAAATTGTCGATCGCAATAATCCGATAAAAGTTAGATGAAAACAATATTGCTATGGGACGCCATTCCGCCTGAATGCACAAATGGAATCTTTTTATAGAAAAATAGAGGAAAGAACGAGAATGGTTGTTGAAAGCTACAGCGTTAGAAGAATAACAGTGTAGAATGTAATAATAAGATTCATCGTGCGAGAGTTAACGGATTGGAGTGCATTTATTGCTATATCAAAAATAAACATGCCGAACAATGGTTATGTATGCATCTATATTTAATAACAAAGTTATATTTATAATTTTTATACATTGCTACTATAACACTCAAGTCGTCACATATAATATTTACGTTGACCAAGAGTTCATACGAGAGAAAAAATAAATTTACAAGCGGCGAAAGACTGTGCAAGTGTACACAAGAGATAAATGAATAATAACATTACATTAGCCGTCCAGCAATTATGAAGGTAGTCTTGAAATCTCAAGTGTCAGAATAATAGAAAAACATTTAATGAACTGTCGGGATATAGTAAGGCCAGAGTTAGATGCATTTAATGCAACTATGAGACATCCATTGGCGGAGGCAGAACAGAGTGAGCGGAGTAAAAGCTGTCGCGCAAAAGTGGGAAAAGCGACGCCAGAGGAGCCAAGCTTGCTACCCCCGGCGTCCCGACAACCCGGAATCACGTCCCCAACAAGAGCAGTGTAGCGCCGGCGGTCTTACGCTTCACAAGGCTATATGATTAGTGAACGTTTCTTTTTTTGTCTGATAATGCCGAGCAGTGTCTGACTCTGTACTCACCTCCTCTACTGCTTTGCTCGTGTGTGAATTATTCGCCGCCAAAAGTCAAACATTTTTGGGCCACAATTTCACATCAGTTAATTCTGTAACGAAAAAAAAGAATTGCAATTTGGATTGATATCTAATTTAGATTAAATATAATTTGTCATCAGTGTCCTTGATGGTAATGTCTATGTGAGAATTATTTTACACTCCTCTGATAGATTGTTTCATCCAACGTGTGAATTATATACGTTACGACGTTCTTGATTTCTACAATGTTCAAAGATTTTCAGCATGTCGTTGAATTTGAGGGAGACGAGTTGTCTGAGATTACGCTTAAGTGTGAAGAAGAATAGTACAGTGGATGAGATGTCACTATGAAGAAGTAGAAAGCTGAACGGAGTTGACGGATGAAAAGAAAAAATAACGATGAAACAGATGATATTAATGAAACTAGAAGCTTTATGTATTGTTGTTCATTTTCTGTCACGATAATTCAATATTTGATTTAAGTGAGTGACAGATCGATTGGCACAGATTGAAATTTCATAAATCATTCATTCAAGTACGAGTACTTACATTGAGTGACGAAAAGGAAGAAAAAATAATAAAAATGAGAAGTAAAGCAAAAATGGTGATTAAATAAAAAGATAAATGTAATGGATTACTGCGCGAAGTTTTTTTAATAAAAAAGTAAATGATGAGTTGTTGAATAAAAATAGATGCCCCACATTGTTTGGTTATATTTTTTAATGTTTGGTGACGAAAAGAAAAGTATTGGAAAAGTAAGGACTGAAATAGGGAGAAACGAGGAGAAGAAAGGAAAAAAAGAAAAGTGAGGGAGGAGAGAGAAATTAGTTCTGAGAGGAAATGTCATAAAGCACAAGCGAAAGAATAGCTTGTTCAAACACATATATAATTGACTGTCACAATGTGCTCTTCTCCTTCTATTGTTGCTCATTTTGCTATGTAAATATTTGATAAAACTTGGACGATCATTCTCATTCAAATTATCACATAAGAAAATTCTTACGATTCAAGACATAAACATGACGTCTTCTCTATCATTTTGATTGGAAATATTTTAATTTAAATTGAACATTATTCATTTATCCGAGATCATATGACTACTTGTGATGATTCAGATATGCTGCAAATTATTTCTCGTACTTGGGTAAATTGCCATAATGTTTCAGAATGAATGTATAAAATTTTGTGATCTGCAATATTCCTTTGGAAAATAAGATTTATTGTTCTGTGAGCAATGACTAATAAATAATTTTGTGACACAGAGAATTAATGAGTATCATCGATTGCTGAAATGTGAATGTCCGTCCAGAATGTATGAATTTATAAAGGGAAAATATCGTTGCGAAAAAGAATATTTCGAGAAGTGATAGTGCCAAAGAAAACTATTTATTCAGTTGACCTTGACCTTGAAAACATATGATACGTTCATTTTTTCACTCACGATAACACCAATTGATGACAAAGTGATTGATGAACCACGAAATGATTTCATTGGAATTGTTGAGTTTAACCGTTGATATTAAATGTTATTAGTAAGTTCGGGACGTGATGAATCAAAATTTTCTATTGAATTCTATCAGCATATCGTTGTGAGTGAGTGAGTGATAATTCATTGGATTTGAAGTTTCATTCACAAGTTGTCATTAATATCATCGCATCAGAGTATCGAATAATCAAGATATGATTCTCAGTAATCGTTGAATGACATGAAAATATAAAAAAGAGTACCATACTGTTCAAGTGACGAATCGTTATTCGTGGTCGAAAAAGCATTTCTTCATTCTCCACATATTGTAAGTACGAATAATTTTACTGAAAAAATAGAATATTGTCGAATTGTGATTTCGTATACACTTTTTCTTAACTAAAAGAATCGAATTAAAAATTTCCTAAACCAGAACATCTTTACGTAGAATAAAAGGGAATACATATTAGTTCTAGGTGCACAAATAGTCTTCTGTTCGGACATATTTTTACTTCAATTGGTCATTTTACTTCTCGATGAATTTTGTTGGCATTCAATATTTCTATAAATTTGATCAGAAAACTAGTCATATATCGATATCATATCATTAATTATCAGGGATAACTTTGATTCAATTGATTTTGTATTCCATATTAAAAATCGATTGAATAATAGGAGTGAAAACATTTCTGTGTGTTCGTGCATAGATTCATACGCATTCTAATACAGCTAACACGTTCGATATTGTTTAATGATACCATCACACGGTGTGGGGTCACATGAACACACCATCCATGTATAGTCTAGAATTAAATCCAGGTTGTCTCTCTCGCTCGCGGTCTAGATAGCCAGGTCATACTTTATCGACTCGCGAGATATCGAGAAAGCCGGCGGACGGCGCAGGTCACGGTCGACCGCACTTATTTCATTGCATTTTACATATAACAAAAAAAAATAAATATAGTTAGTGATGTATAATTATGTTTCTTATTTTATGAGTTGTGATATTGATAGGCCCGAGTGTATTGTTATCTCTCAGAGTAGATTGAGTAACAACAAGTTCGATGATTCCTGCACCCATAACGTGTATCGCATGACTAATTTCAGGAGAAGGCACATGGGAACTAGTACAAGTCCTATCTCTGCACAAAAAGTTTTTTGTAACTTCAAAAAATTTCAAATCAGAATAAAGATATTTCTATGTTGTAGAATATAACTCCACTGAGACTCTGCAATTGAGAACGTAAAAAAGATATGGACTAGAGATCGTCACTTAGATGTATTACAAAAAAATAAAAAAAACAAATTGGATGAATCGGTGGAATATCGATGTGTTCGATTTTTTTCAATTGAAACATTGAGTGAAAAAAAATAAGATTTCTTAATAAGTTTCAGACACATATTCAAACGTTTTCAGAATGTGTATGCATCTATTGTCTTTGTTGACTTGCAATTTCAATTGAAATGATGGCTGCGACTTTGTAAAAGAAGGAATTATATTTCCTTTAAAAAACTCAATTATTGGTTTCTTCAATTTTCATCAACTCGTAATATCTTACCACTACGTTTGGTGGTCGGGATATTTTATGCAATCCAATATTTCTCTTTTATTGGCTGTTTGTGAGAACGCAAATGATAATTTATACACTCTCAATTGATGAGCGGGTGTCTGATTGCATTTTCATAGGCATGTAAGCATTTTTATTGGGAGTTCGGGAAATCAAAGAGGAAATATATTGAAAATGCTTTTTTTCGGAATTCTTATACAGATGCGAGTATATAAAGAAAACTTTTATTTTTGTTGATGAATGAAAGAATTTTGGGAAAGTTACAGTTGTGATGTTGATTGTCATGAACATCTAAATTCAATCCAAGATTTCAGAATCATTAATACAGCGAAAATTACAATAACTAATGAAACTTCAAGTGGAGTGTGTGTAACTTACAATGGAACAATTACTAACTCTGTGGTAACTTGTTCTCATACTAGAACTTTGAAAATATATTTTCCTCACCCTAAAAAAACTTCACTCGTAATTTGACAAAAATGATTTCAATCGAAACTATTTCTATCCTTCTCAGTACTCGTAAATTACGATCTCCCTGTTAAAAACGGGGATGTATACTCAGAAGTTACAATTATGGAAAGTTGTTACCAATCATTTAAACGTCATTATTAATCATTTCAACAAACAGTATTTAAAGTTTTTTTTTCTTGTATTTTCCATCTCTTTTTTCAAAACTGTATGCTGTCGTTGCGAATGTACAAATCGAGGCAGGATTCTCTCACGAATCATCTTATGATAATTCATAACTTCCGAAATTCATGATACATTGGAAAAAACATTTAGAGACATTTTTTTTTTATTTCACACTAAAACCTTAAAGCCTTCACAAATTCTTTCATTCTTTCACATCACATAAATTGAAGTACAGAAAGACCAAATAATCGAGCGTGCTTCTCATTAATTTGTCTACATCAAGAATGTTCCATCATGGAATGTGAAGATTAATGTTGGCGAAATTAGCTTTTTCACTCAGATATTCAATATCTCAGAAAAACATTTTACACTGACACCGAAAAATGTTGTTACCTCATTGGAATTGTATCAAAATACGCTGAAGGTTCAAACGATAACCAACAGAAGCGTGAATCTATGTCTGACGTAACACTAATTTACGGGATCCATATTAGTTTTTTATTGATCTCGACATGAGTCAATCGAAACCTCTCGAAAAAAAGTGCATATCGTATCCGTTTCCTAGGAATTCATGGAATTGATGGAACTAAATGCAGATGCATCATCTTATATTCCAGTGTGTATTTAACACGCTTTTTTGGAATCGTGGTATCAATATCTAAATAATTTTGTTTGGACAAAGGATGCATGCCCCAATTGTATTTTGCATTTCTCCAGTGTTTCAATTCAGTTCCTAAATTTGAAAGTGGGTCACAACATAAAACCATAAACAACCCCATACGCTTCTATGACTCGACGAGAAATGGAAACCTGCTTGTCAGATGCGTTTTGAAATTCAATAACTTTTGGGCAAAATTTGATAGATGGGGACGGTAGAGGTTTATAGGTTCTACATAATCATTAATCATAGTATGAAGATAGTGAAATTTTGTATAGTAGTTAAGTTATTTCATTTTGAGGTCTATATTTGTTATGCAATATTCTACAATCGGAATATTCCATGCTAAGTTAACTCATACAACAAATATTTCCCTGCTCCACTTTTCAGTTTTATATTTGTGGCAAAACATATATAGAAACATCGTGCGCAGATTGAGAAAAACCAAGGATACATTAAGTGGATCACAAGCCCATGAGGTTTCAGACACGCGATTGCTTCTAGTAACAGAATTGAAGGAAAGTCGAGGCCCTGGTCCTAAAAATTATTTTTAACCGGCATCTCGGGCATACCCTGATCCCCCTCAATTCTGCTTGGATTTGTCAAAGAATCCTCACCAAAAATAACCCCAAGTAATTACCCCTCATACCTCGTGCTATTATACGCAATTAAATAAAACAATGATGAAACATTTTCAGGTGCGAGATTGGCTTCGCAGAGTTGTGCAAACCACAATGAACTCGAGAGGTCTATTGACGGATTGGGCTTGAGGACCCAAAAAAACGTAATTAGCGCAAGACGAAGTCAAGTCGCGGCGTGAGACATGGCAACACCGCCGGACTCACCGGGCCCTGACGAAGCCCTCTTCGAATTCGAGAGCTCACGAGCGAGACATCAAGCAACCAGACCTGTCGCCATTGAAGAACTCCTCAGACAAACAAAATTTTCCAGACAAGAAATACGCGTCATGTATCGTGGCTTCAAGCAGGTACACATTGGCATGCTTGTATCATTCAATAAAAAGTTATGTTTGAGGACATGGCTAATTGGTTGCAAAAAATGAAGATGTATAAGTTATCTTAGACAAGTATTACAGTCTTATCTCAATGAATTTATTTGGATGCAGTAACATTTTTTGGCAAAGAATTTTCTTCATTCACCAAATGAAACAGTTCCAAGCTTCGATACGGCCATGAATGTCATTGTGTGATTTATCTGTCATTACATTCATCTCTTATCTACCAGTTGTAAACATGTTCGCTATCTGAGTATTCATTGCAAGATCGTTTATGATATATTCTCAAGTATATTCTCAACATTTACAGAATTTGAATTTTTCCAATAGGCAAAGATCCAAAAGTATTTTATTGTCAACAATTGAATTGGAACAAGAACAATATGGAAAATACGATTGCGTAGTCGACTGCATTTCTTACTCTATCGACAAAATCTGATTCCAGTCTGAATAGACTTCAGTTCCAAACAGTATTGTGAAAATGTATTCTTTTTCTTATTCGATTGAGGCGGAAACTTTTTTTTTAAGTGAATTGAATGATGCACAATGAGAGCATTTTGAAAACAAGTTATTATAGCAAGTAATAATACTAGATTTGAAACGCAGAAGGTGTCCGCATTTTATCTTGAATATGGAAATTGAAGACTATTAGAATAGCGAGAAGAATATAGGGGCTAGAAACGGATGAGTGGTTCGAAATTATTTTCTGCTGTCTTTCACTAAAATTATATGATGCGATTTCTCACATGGTTTATCCCGTGAGTTGCCTTCCGTCAAATTACTCAGAGGCAAACCAAATGGTAAACTTTTTTTATCTTTATGCGCAACGGTTTTGAATGCCAGCTGTTCATCTGAAGACATCGCTACAGCCAAATGAGTAATTCATGAGCTTCACATGGCCAGAGTTATTTGATTTCACAGACGTTTGACGCTATCATTGCGTTTACTCTATCCATTCAACATTGAATTTACTGTATCCTATCTTGATTTTCTCTTTAATCCACATTGTGAACATTCTTCATTCAGGCTTTCATATATTAATCCTATACGCGGCAAATGTCAGATCTTCGATTCTGATCTGCGAAAATATACTGTTTATTGTGAGAAAGTCTCGTGACGCCAGATTACTTTCCTTGCTTGATGTATGGTCAGTAATTATTATTTCATTCGACATATTCTGCCGTATCTGACAAATGTGAACTTCAAACGAAACACTTCCGCAGTTATATTTCGTCGATATTATAAAAGTTTAATATTGAGTTTTTGCACTCTTTCAATGTTGTATATCTCCGTCAAAAAATTCAAGAATATCTTCCTTGTCAGTTCCTCAAGTATTCAAGAACGCGTTAATAATATATTTATTCAATAAAGTTTTGTACGTGCTGTAACATTCACCTGGGGATTGACATTTATTCGAAGAATATTGTATGTGAAATTTAAATTTAAATTCAATCTCTTGTTTGACTTTCGAAATGCTGTGAACGTCATTGATAGGGACTACGAATTTTTGAACGAAGTTGGAAGTGATATTCCCCATATCGTGATCACAGTGAATGGGGACAGAGTCAATGAATCAGAGTTTCGATAAACCAACAACGAAATATCATATGACGAAGTTTGAAATTTCCAGGCCTATTCCTATCGGATAGAGAAAATTGGAATGAAATAGAATATAAAGTTGTATTTTGATTCATAATGGTTTTTAAAGATTGTGACGAATCAATGAACAAATAGATAAATGAATATCGTCATTAGCGGCAATGAAATATTAGAATGTGCGGCCATATGTAGCAAATAACATTCATCATTGTTGCATATGTAATGTGAGTGAGAACATGAATTCGAAAATTTATTCTGCACCCCAACCAATGGATATCTATGTAAATGCGAACGATAGAATTTATTCAGTTGCAATCAATTCATAGTGATGTTTAGCATGGACAGTTAGGATTAACGGAAATGAATGTCGATTAGCCAGTTCGATAGATCCCAAAATAATGGATACAAATGAGAATTATGCATAACCACCTGGTACGTTAACTTGCCAACACAAGTTGCTCTGGTAGCTGATGTTCGATTTAATATGAAATCTATAACTGAATGCACATGAATTCCATTTAGTGTACTCAAAAAACATTTCCATCAACGGCAACTCCTATATGCCGAGCAATTTTTATCTACTGAAATATCAATATAGCTCATTCAAGAGTTATCTATAATTTGTTTCGTATCGTTTCCTGGAAAAATTTCCATGAGTGAGAAATTGTTGATTGCGAACATATATCCATATAGAGTAGCCACATGAATAAAACGAATATTTCGCACGCACTCTATTTGTTGATCCCTTCCATTTGAAATTGAAAATTAGCTTTTTTTTGGCATGCACATCAATAATGGGCTGAACATATGTGAACATTTGACAGCACTAAACAGCAGATTTCAAATGCTTGCTATGAAAAAAACAAATACATACTCTACAGATATATTATCATCTCGTCAATTATTAAAGAATACGGAAGTATTCTTGATGAATTTAAAGATTTCGGATGTTTTTTGGTTTTTTTTTTTTTTTCCATGAAAATCATCATCTTTTTAATTTCTCCAGTTACTTTCCTTGGTCTTGTCATCCCAGACCTTCATTCATGGAAAGTGGATCAAATCCCCACGAGGAGAATTTTTCCCCTTGAAGATTCGATAATTCAATATCCGTATTCGAGCTTGAAAAATCGATCCGAGGGACCGAGACCATGTTATTTCTTGACCTGAACCTTCTCGTTATTTCCATATTCACAAATTAAACGAAGCATAAATAATTGGGCTTTGAGGAAGTAAATACATACTACTGAATCCATCAATCATGCATTTGATGTGTTGATGAATGATGCATAATGTGTTCAGTTTTTTTCTTCTGTTAGTCAAAAGTCCCATGTGAACTTTGCCAATTATCTTGAAATCACACTACATTTGCATCATTCAAAATCACTCTTCTGTTTCTGAACAAATTCGACAAACAAGAGGGATTGAAGATTGCACTTGAACGAATATTGGGAATATTCCATTTTTATGTGAAGAACTAATGATTATTTCTATAGGAACAAAACTTCACCACAGTGTTCAATCCTTTCCCCAGGGAAATTTTCTTTCCATCCGGAAATATATTTAGTACAGCATTTCATATTTCCTCCCGTTGTTGTTGTTGTTGTTGTTGTAGTTGTTCGAATGAATAACGATCGCTACGTGTAATATTTCACCAAGAGAGACCATTGTAGAAACAATATATATATATATATATATATATACATACATTCAACATTTGCAAGATGGTTATCGAATGAAAATCTAGATATATCAAGCAACACGCAAATATGATGAGTGAGCAATCGATTGCGCCCGATTCATGACACACGTCATGCATATCTATGCCAATGAAATAATAGAAAAGAGGTAAAAAAGACCGTTTGAATCTAGTTCACATTCCACTTCACAAATTAATTTTCATTTGGAGAACAAACTACCATACAAAGTCAATACATTTGTAGTGGAATTGTTGATCACATGATTTTGTATACATAAAATACTGTAAATCTTATTCGTCCTCATTGCTTACTTTTGTCTACATGATTATATGAATACATTATCATTGCAAAGATATCTGGAACTTGTTGACAAACAATAATCAGAGTTGCGATCGAATATGAATTGAATTTTTAAACAATGAAACGGAACAATGAAGCTTCGGCATCACTATTGTAGATGTACTGACATATACATATATATGTATCTGTATATGTATATATACATATACATTATCGCATTGTAACCATTGCTTTCAATATTGTCTACGTGTTTGCATACACTGCTATTCTTCTGCAGTAGGTAATAGTGAGACCGCAATATTCTCCCGTTTCTGCATCATAGAACAAAATACAAAAAAAAAAAACCCCCAGAAAAAAAAATATTATTCATTCATCGATAAATAGTTTCACTGATATAATTTCCATTGAACAAGTAAAAGTCAGATGATTCGGTACACTCACAATCAGTGAATTAGAAATGGCTTTTTCAACCAATAGTTTCAGCTTTAGGGGACATCCAGTAATTTTATATTCTATTTATAGTCCGAACTCTGTGTATTGGTTTACGAATAAAATTCATCTACATTCGTTTGCATCTGAATTTGTATCGGCTCGGGACTTGCCGTTACGTGTTCAGGATGGTGATTCACCAAACGCGAAAACGACTGCCATTAAAAGTTAATGATAATCGATCGTATTTTCTGAATATTACAGAATAAAAGCGTTGTCGTCAATTTATCTCTTCACATTAGAATTGTGATCACAATTGATCGTTCTTCAAATATCGTTTGTAGTAAACATGTACTGGATGTTAAGTCTGCACTCTGATTCTTTCATATTGATTCCATACAATGAAACAGAGACTGTATTTAATAATTGATAAACATTAAGTTGTATCAATAATTGAGAGTCAAAAATAGGAATAGTTGAATTCCAACAATGCTATAACTAAGTTCGGGTCTTGTTATTTGTGCTACTCAAATCCCGCAAACCTTCATGTTATTGACAACAACATTTTTTTCCATTGAACTCTGCATGAGTGAGACATTGGTATCGTAAAGGATATCGCAGAGGAGTTCTGAGTCATTGTTGTTATTGCACATGAATATTTCGATGTTATAGTTCAAATGAATCCTATCGGTAGATATTTCTGAAGCAAGCTCTTGAATTTTTTCGCAATTGTGAACCTGTCATCTCACAGTGTCTGGTATTGGCACTCGGAGTAAGCGCCTTTCACGCGACAGTACCCTGAATGATTGTCACCTTGAGAGTCCACGACACGAAAATATGAGCTTCCACCTTTTTCACTTATACATTCAACAGTATCAGCGTTTACTCCTTCTGATTGAATCGTCATACTATTCATGTCTATTATTATTGCCATTAGGAGTAAATGCATCTTCAATATATATATATATATATAAAGATGAGTATGAATAAGACATTGAAACTTATCGATTGCTCCTTCCTGTTCATGCTCACTGAATTCTGTCAAAATGAATAATAATTCTCCTATAATTCCATTGGATTGTTCATTCGAAATAACTTCTCCACATCAATCTTAACCCAAATTCATTGTAAGGACCCTTTATGTGTCCTTATAACCATGTCAGCTAACTTTGCTATTTGATATTAGATGAATATGAAAAGCATAAATTCAGTCTGAAAATATTTGCATCTCGAGCACAGTGTCAAATAATGCACACAAGGGAAATTTACACCGATGTAGTGCGGGACGCATATTTCGTAGAAGAATCTCTTTACACTTTTGTTATTATTAGGTTTACTTGGTACAATCAAAGTTTGAATCTATGTGACTGACAATCTTATATCTGTTCTTAGTACTTTGTCTGCTTCGAACATTTCAACCGATTTGCATAATCATTATTATATATAATAATTTCATCCTTATTTATCACTTCTATATACATATTTTAATGTACGTATTTGAACATTAGTGCCATCCTCACTCTTGAATACCTCAATAAGCTTTAATGAAATTTAGTATATGAGTGGATATCACCACAATTCATAAAAACACGTGGACAGTTTATAAATAATTTTGAAGAGCTGAGTCTGTAAACATAGAAACGGGATGGAAAGAAAATCAACAATTGTAGTTTATAAATACTCAATTGATTGAATTTATACATAATTTCTAATTTTATTTTTGAGCATCATCGTCCTCTGAACATATTGTTACATGGAATATGTGCCATAATTAGCCACCAAGCACGCGTCATGTTATATTTCGAATGGTATCAACATGATTGTAAGCCATTTCGTTTCGTGTGATAATATATAGTCGTGCAATGTTTGCCATGACTGAACTTTGCGTGCCGCTCGATACCAATGCAATTTTTATGACCCACCTTCTCCATGTCTCTCGCACATGCATATACCAAGGTCGATGTTGATACTAAATACATAAATATCAGAATAACCACGTGAAGATAAACATTTTTAACATTTTCAATATTACAGTGGAGCGCATTTTATGAGATCATCAATTCTCAATGTTGGTAGAATTGATTTATCATTGATCTGTAAATAATATTGTTGATGGTGGCATGTGGAACGCCGTAAAAGTTTTTTATTTTAGTATAGCGATGATGAACAGTCAAGAAAAATTTCCAAATCCAAGAAAAACGAAGAGTTGGCGCAATGAATGGATAAACTTATGGTTCAAATTTTTTTATAGAAATATAATTAATTAATCAACGCTGGCGTAAATTTCCCGATTCACGCATATCAATCACAATTGAACTTCATGCCAAATTGCTCCAGTTTAGATACAAAGCTTCTGATACAAATATATTCATAGTAATTTGGCATGAGATTCCAGGCTGAAGCCATAAAACAGAATTTTCATATGGAATCTTCTTTACTGAGATGATTAAAAGATCATTTCGCAGTTGAAGCTAGAAAAGTAATGCAAATTTAAAGATTTCATCGGGAGCAACTCTAAGTATGATAGAATTGAACAGGTCCCAGAGCAATATATATTTTGATGAATGAATGCTCGAGACTTTGTGAGGAAATAGAATGTAGAAGCGCGCTAAAGCTCGATATCTCTCTGATTTTATTTGGAAAAAAAGAATGTCATTTACATAATATGTCATATCGGCGAAATGGATTGTCCTAGATAAACAAAAGAAGCATAATGGATAGAATCAATAGTTGTAAGTTTATAAATACTATTTCCACAATTGAATGTTTAAATTATGTGTCGATATACTGATGGAACTCGGGGATATCAGATGAACCATTCTGACAGAAATTGATCTGGGGAAATACGTCCAAAATTTAACCAGGTTTTGTTGTTTTGGAAATTATGATTTAAAAACTTATGGTATATCTGAAACCCTTGTATCAGGCTTTATAAAGGAAGAATATTCTGCTCTGAGGCGATTTAGTGATCAGATATTTCCCCAAATAGATGAATAAATCAGAGTTTAGAAGTTTTGAAACATTTGGATTGAAATTGCGCTAAATCTCATCAAATACATTTGAAACGATTGAACTTTGTGTAAAATGGAGAGAAAGGGTGCGGTTCATATATTGAACCATCCGACATTCTCATATTCAGAGAACTACTCCGCCCATATCGGTGATTATACATTCAAAGCGTTTCTCATAAAGAAAGTGGAGGAGTGCAAGCTAGCGACATCACAATTGTTACTCGCAAACTAATTTCGAAGAAGAGTTCGAGTAATTTATGCTTCAATTTTCTTGCAAATTTACCAATATTATTATAAATCATATCGGAATAAGCAACTATGAATGATTCTATCAACTTTAAATAACCACAGATGAATTCAAGATGAATATTTCATAATTGCACTTCAATAACGTAAAATTAATCAAGTATATATAAGTGTTGTAGGAGTATTTCCAAAATTGTTTTATCCAATCTGAAAATACATATAAGGAAAATTAGAAAATTATGATTGTTAAGGGAACTTATCACATGTCCAATTTCATGTGAAAAAAAGTTTGGATATTGAATTAATCGCATGAAAAAGTAAATTTGATTTTTAATTCGGCTTGTATAATAACGTTTTTTCCTCAGAAAGTCTTCTCAACTATAGTGATTCTATGCAAGCCTAAATGTCGATTAATTGGGTGATTTTGTCTCTTATGTCATACAGAACATCAAACAACTAATCAAATAAAATGTGAAAAACGGATCCTCTTCGTATAAGTACCTCATCGTCATCGCTCTTTTATAACTCTGACACGTTATCGATTCCATAAGCGAAGTTAACCCCGATCTGGAGTGCTCCTCCAGTTTTAGACTTGACATTTGATATGGATTCAATCATGGAATTATGATGTTCGCGACGTGCCCAAAGCGCAACGCTGAAAATCCCTTCTATGGAATGAGAAATATACGAGTACTGTTGAAGTGTGGTGGCTTTTTCATATTCCAATCTTGTACCGGATTGTGACGTTGTATTTACGTATGGGAATTCCTTTTCCATTAACATCCCGTTCATAGCGTTGAATGTTCCGCGCGTCGTTGGTCGCTCAGCCCCAAACTGTCAACACGAGAATCTTTTGATGATATTTTCGAATTGGCTTTCGTGACTAGACTGTTACTCATACAACAATTACGAAGATACGTAGAAATCTGTCATAGCGTTGTTGATGAATCCAAAAGATGGTTGTCAATAAGATCATATATCGACTACGTTGAGAATTATACTTTACCAACACCAAATATGTGTGTCGCAAGGACTTGTTTCAAGTTTTCTCGTCTCACATAAGCAGTTATTAGTACCTGTTTTAAATTGAATCAACAAAGTTTGTAAACTTTCAGTATTTATATATAATATTATATACTTTAACATAAAATTATTGAGATTTCTGTCAACCTCCACCGTTGCAATTATCTACAAGATATATATTTCATCTAATAAAAAATGATTACTTCTGGTGCGTGTGTGGAAGCATCCCAAAAGAAATGAATTCCACGAAGAAGTTGAGTCAAAACACAGTCACGAGGATTCACAAGTTTTCTTATCTGATAATCTCAAACAGGAGGTGGTCTGAAAAAGTTGAACTTCAACAATCGTGTTATAAATACTTTTTCGACATACTGATTGGTCCATTGTTATCGACAAATTCTGCCTCAATCCGATACTCATTTCGAGATGAAAATTCCTTTCAAAACGTCACCTGTAGGAACTAATTCTCCAATGCGAAACAATATCAACATCGAAATAAGAATTACTACGATGCGATAATTTCTTGTTTGTTTTTGCAATTCGTTCAGCTAGAAAGCTCCATTGCTATACTGGAAACCAGAATGTTCTGTTAATCGCGAATGCTTTCAAATCCACCCCGGCGCTTTCTCCGTATCGATTTTTCTGTTAATTTACATAATATAATTAATTAGAACAGGTGTTGGATGACGTTATAGAAACGTGCATATTGGTTTGCCACACTGACGGGGCTATGATGTTGCTGCTCCAGATGTGGTTTACACATTCGCGTTTGATATAAAAGACGTTTGTAATGCGTCCCCAATCTAGGTTGTCACAAACCAGAAGTGATATTATTCTGAGAATGAACGCGGTGTTGAATATGAATATCATGAACACCGCATTTAAATTAAAATGCAAAATTATGAAATGAAACTTACATTCATCAGCTAGAGCAATTCAAGTGCACGTGCACTTACCACTCAAGGATATTGCTTTCACCTTTCATTTAAAGTGATATGGAATCGCGGTTTGGATGTGACATTTATCAGTCAATAGCTAAAATTTTTTTCTTCTCCGCAATAGAGACTGAATCGGTTTCACTACAGTTGGAAATAAAATTCGCCATTGTTAAAAAGAGCTTCCTAATCATAGAATTTGTTGTGCAATCAGTGAACTATTCTTCAATCTACCGAATACCATATGTTTTATGTTTATGAACACATATCGCATCCACTTTTATTTATTTTCTTGCCTGACTTCTTCATGACTGAACAACTATTTGCTGAATACTAAAACGCCATACAACGATTTATAATACTTGTAAAATATATGACACCTAGGTCGAATAATGCAAAAATAACAACATTGAAGTTTGTACCATATCGTCCATAATTCGTAATTTGAGTCTATCATCTATACCGGGTTTGAGGCCAACATGACCTTATGCATGTTACACTTTACGGAATGCAAAAGTTGGTATATCACGAAGGTTACGCTCGACTGCTGTCCGCCTCTTGTCAGATGTGCATATATAATGTAGCGATGTGTGGGTTCCTAATTGCTGGGAAGCGCGCAAAGGTCATTGCGATAAATGAGCTGGATGTAGGCACCTTAAAGTTTACGGTCGATGTGGCTATGTACGAGATCATACCCCTTAGAATTTGCACAACCGAACGCATTAATTTTCAAGCACATGTGCCAAATAGTTTTTTTTTCTCATAGATTAGTGACCACAAATTGATGCTTCCGATATTGAAGATGGCCCATCAATTCACTACTATTAAGAATTTCTGGGTCGGGTCGAATTTATTCATATGATATAATTTTACTTCTAAGACATAAGTGAAAAACTGAATCGATGAATACGAAGTCTAAGACTGAAATAACTCAAAGTATCTTAAGTGATTGAATAAAGGGATTGGATACTTCAAATACCTTGAGTGTGCGTGTCCTGAAATGTCATACATTATGTATATCGATTGAAAAATTTACATATCTAGGTGTGTGACGGCGAAAATAACTCATTGTATATTCATGTGTAATATGAATGAAAAAATAATTAATTCGGATTTGCGGTAATTGCGCATTGCCAAAGAGCCCTGATACCTTTTTTGTATACATGGATAGTAATTAATCAACTATACACTTTCCAATTTTCACACGATATTCATGTTTCTCTACAGCAGTGAATATTCAATGCAGTAAAGACATTTCCATGCACATCACATTCAATCTATTGATGCATTAAACTCCAACATGCAGACCATGAATAGTCATAGTATTCAATTTAAGCACATGAAACAACTACAGTGATATTGTATACTATAGTATTCGGTGCTTCTACACTGAAACAAGCATGCATACAGCCGATTAGTAACTTCAAAGTTTAAACTGAGCCTCAGAGACAGACATATACAACATGGTCTCATGTATATACAACAAGCCTAGCAGCACTCTATGAGCTCATCAATTTGCTGGATGCAGGCAGGCTACTACGAACCGCTCGATCCAATTAACGCCAACTCGTGATCTCACTTCTATTATGTCGCAAAAGTAATTAACTTCAGGCGTAAATATACAATTGGGACTGCCAATAACAAACAGGAAATTTACAAATTTACAATTTGTACGGAATGTTATTGCAGGACGAAGATTCTCTTCTTTTTTCTACATATATTGTTGACGAGCAGATGGAAATTATCATTCATGTGAAACACATTACATAATTGAGAACTTTTGGATATTCTAATTTCGATCATGATCAAGTATGAAAAAGCTATGTGACAGTAATTAGTTGATGATGATCTACCTCAATTTTTTGTCTTCAATTCTGAGATGGGGATGAGACAAAATGAGGTCGCAATTTGTTTATTATTGCTAAGCATAATTTTGGGATACGGAAGATGAGTCAATGAATATAAATGTTACAAGCGTATAAAATATGCATAGAGCGTTTAAAAACTAAATTTATTCCATAAGCTTGAGTGTCTTGTGGGAATATTAATATACACGTGGTCACATTGCACCAATAGAAATTGAATTCAACTTTTATTCCGATGCCTCTATGCGAAGATATAAGAGAATTCGCACTACTTTCTTCGAGTATAATATCATACGGACCAGTACTTTGTACGTTCAGCAATAAAACATTCGCGCTATGTTTGTTGTTCTATAAATAGCATTTGGTCGTGTGCCAATTCGCAAATACTCCCGTTTTCGCGTACCTGACCTCACCTCGGCGTTGTGTGGTGCTTTTCACTCGCTTCCGTCTACCTCGAACACGAGTAAATTGCCCCCACATGACGATTGAAACTCAAATGTATTTTACAGGATACAGTTGACATGGGAAATGATGTAATATTCACGAGCAGTATGTCAAACTTTCAGTTTCGCAATCTATAATGCTAAACAAATTGCATATGTGATTTTTTCATTTATTTTTGTTGAGCGATTCCAATATATCCTGATGTATGACTGAGAAAGTTATATTTTCAATGACGATGTTCATTTCTGGAAGTACTTTTGCTACGCACTTAACACTCATTCAATACATAGGTATCTGTAAGGATTCAAACAAAACCGGGTGGAGACATCTTACGTTTGTGAGTAATCTCATATAACCTACTTCTAGTATCCAATTTGTGTCAAATGCAAATTAATTCCAAATGAAATACATGTTTCTGCCTCACATACAGACTAGAAAATTCAAGAACATAATGTGGTACTTATTGAAGAGTGAAGAATTTCAAATTATTCTGTGGAATAATGTATTATTCACTTTGTTAATTTCATTGATAAAATGCGGTGTCTGTATGACCATAGTGGAAAGGAAATTTCCTAAATTCGAAATTTTCATTCTATAATCAGAACACCTGAAAACAAAATGAGTCATATATCTAAGTTATTGATCTGAATACGATTTTCCAAACGTCTACCGAGATCACAGTGACAAAGTTGAAGAATGATAACTTTACATGCTTTGAGAAATATCGTTCACTGTTTCATATATCTAATCTTGATTCCGCCTGCTTGAATAATGTACCGAAGGAAAACAGTCAAGCTACAGATCATTCATTGAAAGTATGTAGTTCGTCTTGGAGAGAATTGTCTGTCAGTGCAGATGGATAGTTATAAAATAGAGTGCTGATCCGATATCTGAAAATCAAGACATGAAAATTCATAAATCAGAGATATTTTTTTTTTATTTTCATCGTTCTACTATACATAGGCATCACATGAAAGTTCTTTTTGCTTTTCATCGTTCATTTCTACTATTCCAAGGCCTGAATCATCGCGAGGATTATCTCGGACAAGTTTGTCAATCTGAACCCCTAGAATGTACTCTGAAATGAGGTCAAGTTGAAGCCAATCCTTTCATCGCACACCTTACGTGGTGAGTGATACTTGAATTGATTGGCATCCAAGAAACATATGCACCCTCATTCATGCCAAGAGATTCCAGTCAATGTTGACTTATTCTTCAATATACACAGAGAAAATGTTTGTCTACTAATACGTCATTGCACTCCAGATTTCCACGAATTTTTTTGAAGCATTAAAAAAATAGTTTTCATAAGATGGAATGCAAACCACAGTCGAAAATATGAATGATTTTTACTGCATTACTCTCAAAATGTATGTTGTAATTGCAAAGATGTACCTCAGGAAGGGTGGAATTCAACACGCATAGTGTTGATCTCAATCTAAATATTTGATGAAAAATGTGTTTAGACAACAATTATTAAGGAAATAATGAATCATTTCTCACTTAGGGAAATTGACACTTGCAATTGAAAATGCGAATCAAGAAAGTTTTAGTCCTCCTGGACTCAACACATGGCTTGAACTGTTTTATTATTTAAAAGATATTACAAAGTTCTCTGAGAAAAAATAGATCCCTGACAGCAGTAACTAAGAATTGTCGCAGACAATTGCATCTATCAAATTTGCAAGAAAGTTGTAGTGTTGACGAGCGAACCGAGCAACTTCACTCCGATACATCAAAAAATTATGCAAACATGGACATTCAATGAAGATTGACATTTTAATATACATAAATTGATTTTAGAAATCGAATTATAAAACCTTACCCATTAAGAGTAAATGCCATTAAATATGCTGAATTCGGGAACAATCATAAAAAAGTTATTGTATGAGAAGTCAGTTCATCAGTTTTAATTGATGAATCTTCAGTTAAAAGTTCAAAGGAAATGGACAACCATTACCTCATCACAGATACCAGGTGATAATAATGAAAGATTAATTTGTTTTGAATATACGCAAACCATTCAACTTCACTTGTTCATGATGAATAGGCCCGAAGCCATAGATAATTCTGTGTGGCCATAACTTATAAACTAACTAGTCAACTAACAAACATAGCCCGGAGTGCACTCCAGAAAGCCTTCAACTTCTAGGATAAAAGATAACTGATGAATTCAAGCGCATGCAGCGAAATTGCCTCTTTTACATTTGATGCATCTTATATAACAACTCATTATGAATGGTACTTCAAATGAAGTGTGTTCGCATTTTTCTTCTAGCTTCACAGACGAAAATGAAATTGTACTTAAAGTGTACTATGTTCACCGTTGGCGCGAATAATTATTATCAAGTGATACTTATGAATCGATACAGTATCCATGGTTTCCTATCTTCGCATAATTTTGCAACTTTCCTGCTATCCATTGCAACTATAGCTAGAGATTTTATAGACACAAAGTAACGCGATCATCTATAAATATATCAATATATTTAAATGAATTATATGACATTCATAAGAAGTACAAGAGACGTTCAAATACATGGCAATGTAGCCATGAGTGTGACAATTAACAATCTCTGATCTACTCAAAAACTCCGGGGTGGACATAATTAACTATTCAACGGAAACCTGATTATCTTTCTGAAAATTTATTTGTGGTTCGGTTTTGGAATGAGCAACATGAAATTTCGAGTGATCGTAGGAATCAATGTGAAATTTGGAGTCATTGGACACATTTTGATCAATTTAATGAATAAGTGTGTCCATTTTAACGTACACTGTCAAAATACTGTTCAAACAGAAACCTAAACCCACAATTTACGGAATAATTGTCAAAACAATTATGATTTAATAAACCCCAATGACTCTCGCTAATTTTTTTGCAAGAGACTATCACTCAAGAGGTCGGAATACAAGATAACGATTGCATCATTTTTTTTTGGACTTGAAATTTTTCTACACTACATTCACTGATGGATGCGGCAGTCACCCAATATTTCAAAAACTTAATGATTCTTCGGCTATCTCAGTTCATTGTTTCGATAACAAATTTCAGAATATAAAAATACGCAGAGAAATACTATCATCGTTAAAATTATAAAATGATAGTTTATTCTGTGACGAGGAATGGAGGCAGACGATTTTAGTCTAGGGTAAAGTTGGCAGCTTGTGCCAAAGGTGAGCATATCATACAAAATATCAGGGCTGAAATAAAAAGTGAAACTGGCTTTCAGCAGGCAAAGACAGATTTGTTTCTATCCACTAACTAAATGCATTTGTAGTTTAAGCATTCGCCAATACATTTCAGCGACATTGGCCTAAAATTTTTCTCGACTGGTTGTAGAGGCACTGAAACTTGGAGTTTTGATACAAGTATCGTGAAAAATCTATCTCCATCTTACCTGCATTGTAACTGCGAGTCTTAATGCCCGTTTAGCCAGTTCAAACAAGACAATTTCAGACTACAGTGCGACTGTTGGCGGGCAGAAGCCGATTGGGTTCTCCCTTAGGGTAGACACAAATGAATTTCTGCTCGCGCGAATAAACTTGGAATCGTTATAATATTTTTTTGTTTATTGTGAATCTCTACATAATTGTCCTTCTAACCATCAACTAATTTTACAGATGTACGCTATTAGTCTAAAATTTTCTCATTTCGACTGGTTTCAGACATTGAAACTCCAAGTTTCATTAAAGATGATATGTAAAATACGTTTAGTGGCACAAGATGAAATACAATTTCAGACTTCGAGTGGTGCCAGCCCTCGCTTTGTTCAGGCAAGCAACCCTCACCCTTATTTGAAATCGTCTTGTTTCATCCCTTGTCACACAATATACTATTCCTTCACCATTGTGGACTATCTGCAAGAGTTTTATGTTTCCTTTCCTTATGTTTCCAAAAAAATATATCTAGAAAGTCAGTACGCTAGAAATATCGAACTTGTTATACCGCTCAATATATTAATATGCGCTCAGAAAAACCGAACGTTACTTTTCAAATATATTTTACATAATTTCATTTGACACCAATGGAAATTTCGCTTCATATTGTTTTTCTAATAATAACTCCTATATAAAATTTCGCACACAAGCACAAATATTTATCTAGCATGTACTCGGCTGAATATGACTGTAATTTAATTACCTGGAACGTTAAATTATGCATTGTAAACTGTCAAGCAAACGACTGTAATACCCTTCCTAAGAACACAAAATTATACAGCCATGCAATGCCTGTACAGTGGGGTGTTTTTTTTTATGATGCTACAACCAATTGACTCAGCATATTTGATCTTTTTTCATGAGCTGGAGTTACTTGAAGATGGAAATGCAGAATAAAATCCCCCTGGTAACGTATCACCAGTTGTGTTATAATTGCAACACTTTTTTTTCTCTCCCTCACTTACATTATATCTCAAATGTCACGTTAGTTATTCTGAACTTCTATAAGATCTTAACTGATAATATCAAGAACTAATAGCATATGATGCTCTCACGTGCTGTGTTATGAAATTCGAGGATCGATATTTTTTGATAGGATATATTACGTATGTTAACTAATCCTCAATTAATAAAGATGAATGGAAACGTGCCGCGCGTTTCTGACATCTCATTGCCATGTCTCTGATGGAATGAACTGAATTCGTGCTGAAACAAAAAGGAAGTAGTGTAGATGAAGACTCTTTACCTATGGCAAAGGAAATGAAACAATGCAGGTATGATGGATAATATATTAGCACTTACCCCCTGTATATAACTCCCAAATGACCAAACATTGATTGTAAATTGCAAAGAAAGAAGAACAGCTGCAATGATCTCGTCACACGCTGCGTTGGAAATATTTTGTTTAAGGGACGCGCCATCAATGCTAAGGCAGTTTGTTAACATCAGAGACTTATGCTTATAGGAGCAATCAATCCACGACCTCGTCAACTTTTATTAAGTGGTAATAACTAATTATTCATTAGTTACTATTATTACACGCTGGTTTTGCTCAGAATAGAGTCGTCATTCTACCCTCTCAGCCAACAAATGCGACTGCCATCACTAAGTCACAATCAAAATAAACTGAATTTCTCGGAGTCCTCAAATGTCTGAATATTGAAGGATAAAATGACTTTTCAGTAATCACACTGAAATATTCAACGTTTCAGGTAAACATCTGGGATGTACCAATATATTTAACAATCACTTGAAAAATTCGGGATAATTTTCGTTGATGTATTCTATAAAAATAAATATGTACATTCCACTAAACACGCCTATCATCGATATTTGAATAATATAGATTGTAGTATCCACAGATCAGGTGAAAAAAAAAAAAATTGTAGAAAAATTTTGAAAATAATATGAGCGTTGCAACAATTACCGCTGATACTTCTGGGGGATTCCGTTTTGTGAGCCAGGCTCTTATGTTTCCTGGACCTTTTTTGATAAGAAATATAAACAGAGAAATGAAAATGTTGAATGGGCGATGGAGAGCGTCTCTGGATGGTAATTGTTAAATAATGAATTAAGAATTGAAAATCCTTTTCGATAGTTTCGGAAAATATTTGTAATGGACGTGGAATTTATCGGGCCATGCATGGATTTGTCCCCTAGTCAGGTGAATTATAACTTATATGTAGAATTGAAAAGTAGGCCTTGGTATGTTACGTTTGCTCATTCATAAATTGATATGAAGTTAATCTTCATTGTTATTATGGTCAGCCCCGGAGTCACTAAATGGGAGTATTAGACAAGTATGTAGGTTGTCACTGTGCACAGCATCTAAATTAGTCACAAGAAAGTCTATAATCAGAATCACGATATTTACAAGATGAAATAGAATAAGATCTGCATAACTCACGGATTTCAATAAATTCGCATTAAGTGATATTCCAGAAGAAATGAATGAGACTTTTCCCCCCAACTTCCCAATGAAGAAAAGAATATAAACAAAAGAATACGACGATTTCTAATAAAGATGTTCTTGTGATATATGAATATTATGAGGTATGTCTGAAGTGGTATATGGTCAATTTATACAGCTAACCAACGCAATCAGTCGATTAATCAGCCGATGAGATATGCCTGATTGCCTGAACCATCCTTCTCATTCTGTACCGAATTCTGTGCCGTACTAGCTCATAATCGTTTTCGGTTTGATATAATCAAGTTCTTGGTCGAGGGCGATACACTGAAAATCATTAACACAGTTTGTAACAGTTCATACAACTCCCAATTGAAAAAAAGACATCATACATGATATCCAGTTGACACTGTTAATGATTGTATTTTGATTCGAAGTGGTAGATCTTTCATGGACATGGTGAGGACATCTCCTAGTTTATATAGTGTATAGATGCAGAGGTCGAGTCGTAATAAAGTAATAGCATAAATTGACCATGGATCAAGAGATCGGGCAGGCCGTGTAACGCTTACCACGGATATCGATACTGTGCCATTTGAATTAATTAATCGTCTTCACACCCATATAGGGGGACTCTCCAGTGAGTAGCAGCTACGTAGTAATTTAGGAAATCGAACGACTAAGGAAACCCACAATTACCTTGCATTTCAATCTTATACGTGTGGCGCAAGTGTCTATGATCTTGTTCACAATATCGCGCGTCATAAGATCAAATTTTATGGATCAATTAAGACCATAACGGAATGACACACGTAATATATGAATGAAAAATAGACGAAGCTATCCGCAGATATGATTGTCCATGTGTAGACACAAGAGAAATGGATTTTATTAAGATCGCGATGTGTCTGACTTATAACTGCGAATTTTTGACGGTCGGATCATTTGGGGTGGCACTTCTGATGAGGACTGCAGCACAAATGTGCGCAGTACCTGGCCTTGTCATCAATAATTCAAGTAAGTTATTCAGTGTGTTAAATCTGGTTCTAACTGAAGTCAAGACTATAGCAAATTGAATCATTGAGTATCGTAGTATGAATCCAGAGATCACATTCAATGATGAATACACATTAGAATCAAACTGTGGGATAGCATCAATCATGAAAGTCATTATGTTCCAGAAAATATCCCCTACGGCCATCTACGCATAAAAATACTTATATTCTTGTGAAAAATAACGGAACTTCATTTTCATCAACCCAATACCTCCATTCAGGTAGTGGTTGATAATAATTGCTGATGCTTTCTGCTTCAAACAATTGATCAGTATTACCAAATATAACAAATATAAGTTCAAATTCATTTTAAAAAGCAACACGGTCAGAATTGGATCGTCCATTCACTTCATACACCGCCAGAATTATAATCCATAACAGCATCGAACACGACCACATTATAAATTGATCCTTTGTTGAATACGAACAGTTTAAAGCTACATGCGTATTACTTTTTCACGAATATCTGATGAAATATCTATCGTGAATAACGCTAATCCAATCGTTCTGAAAATTTTCATATGCAAACGCAATAGTAAAATATCACATTCCGAATAGACTCTGTTCAATAAAATTTCTACTTCATATTTATTCATCATGCCACGTTGAATCTAATTCACATATGAAATCGCTAATAACAAAAATAGTTCTTCGAGGGTCCATATTGATATGCAGCATTTATCTAACACATCTGGATAAATTTTTTCTGATTAAATATAGCTTTGTGGATTAAATTTGATATACCAGTAGCATGTGTTGAAACAAAACAATTTCCATATCCACTACTTCCTGTCATATCACTCCACATGAAGTTGAGTTGTGTTTTACACGCCACGATCATATGATATTGACTGTCCTCTTGACATTCTCCGGGAATGTACACAGTCCCTGCTTTTACCTGTATCTGCTGATAGAAATTTATTGGTAGTGATGGGAATTTATAATGTGTCTTGAATTTCTCCAATGTATGAATTCTAAAAAGTCTTTTCCTATCATCATATGTTTATTCGAACACATGCATGTTCCATAACAATCAAATAAGGCGATAAATTTGAATGAAATTTTGTATTCTTGGTGACATTATGTCATTTATGTTGAAAAATGGATACTTTACATTTGAAATTACTCACTTTGCAGTATGAAAACACCGTAACCCATATTGCTGCATGCAATTATTCTTATTCATCTGTATCAGGTAATTTATAGCATTGTCGTGAAAAAGTGTTCACTGCTAAGAACTTCACTCTACACCAATCAGCTTGAGCAAGAGAAAGATTGCGAGTTAACGAAAATGTATAGCAAGTTGTGAATTTCAAACGTGCCTGTGGCACGCGACGGTTGTGGGATGAATGTGAAATTTATTGGATAATTCAATATACATGCGAGCATATTTTTCATCACTGGTGAAAGGATAATAATAATGTAATGATGAAAAAAGTGATAGCTGCGTAAATTGTTATATCGTTGACGATTTCAATACATTTTTCTAATGTCAACATAATAAATTGTGACTATCGAAAAATTTTAACAATTGATTCATCCAGACCACATCAGTGTTATTGGTGACTTTCTATCAAGAGCATTACTCCGCCCAATATCAGATAATTACATTTAATATTTTTAATTGCATTTCTTATGACAATCAAAATCATTTATAAATGAAATAATAATACTCAATAAGTGAAATGAAATGCTAAGAGTAGAGCGGTTGCGCTACACTGTGGCGCTCATATTCGTTGAGAACAACTGCTAAGTTCCCCTTCTACCACACATACGGGACTCGAGAGCGCGCACTCGTTCAGAAATCCGCTTGCGTTCAACTTAGAGTTGCTCGATGTCTATTGAAAATTAATTTTTTTCAGAATAGACAAATTTTTATCAACAAATTTCACGATTTTTGAAGCTTTAATGGAGGTCTATAACTTGATTAGTTCCCATGATATTGGGCTTCGAAGCAGAATCGGTTTTTTGGCTTTAAAAAATTGAATTTGCAAAATAAACACTTTATCAAAAGCTTAAAGTGTTCGTTGTAGTGCCAGAAAATGATTGAGAAAAAAAATGGCAACCGGATAATTTTTCCGCGTGCAAGATCAATTTGTTTATAAAACTTTGATTGTTTATAAGTATTGATCTATTGGTCAGATGGGGATTTAAATAGACATGAATTGTAGCTTTTTTCAAGCTCTACAATTTGTCTGAATAAACTTCACACGTCAGATTAATATTTTTGGAGATATTTAATTCTTAATTTTCATTTTTTTTGTTTGCTTATAATTAATAAACAAATTGAGACCGCCAAACGATACTTGTTAGAATTCTTTATTAACTGGTTGGGAATCGAAATTCATCGAAATCATAGTTTTACCAGCTTTTTCTAGTAAATTCTGCCGAATTGGCTAATTGCTGTAGGCTAATAATTCATAATCAAATTAATTAAATGATACAATTTCCAATTGCAAAGTATAATACGCATAATATGAATTAATACGAAATATCAAAGTGTTCCACATATGTAATCAGCATTGATTTCATTTTGCATTATTGCATTCGATTGGATCCACATAACTCACGGATTGTATCAACATCCATCGAGTGACATTAATTCGGAAGAAATTGACGCGACTATTGCCCCAATAACTTGTGAATGAATAATTACGACTAGAAAATTTCGATACTAACCACCGAGGATGCTTGAAAATACACCAAACCAAGTTCTGAAAGACAGAGGTTGAGAATGTGTGAAAAATATGCAAATTGATGATATTGTTATAAAAAGAACTATTAATTAGTGAAAACGTTGGTATCAAATTTCAACAATTTCATCAGACTGTAAAAACTATTTCTTTTGTTCATCCACAATCAGTGATCGCCTATTTCAGATGGAGATAGTTTACACAATTTTTTATACTACCTTTACAGTGTATCCCATAAGGAGGCAGTTGAAATGTGGGGAATTACTCATATAATGATTATGATAATATTGATAATGCTGCAACAAATTGATAGGCTCATCGAATAACGTCAATGATCATGGTCGTTTTCAGCTGACTATCAAATTCAATCACGATTGTGAAATTCTATCGAGCAAGATCAGTGTTTAGGTGGGTTGCTACACATTCAATCGGCTTAAGCAATCGACGAATTGAAAAGCTTGGCGATTTTCATGCGCAACCAGATTTTTATGAGGGAGATTGGTGAAACCGAGTTTCAATATTGGCTAAGCCATGTGAAATCGATATATGCAACAAAGACTGTGTAGTATTCAATACAATTTCAATACAAGTCAGCATTCTAAAATCTTCATGGAAATAAAAGAGTGGTCGGGATACTCTGCGCATTCACATTAAACTCGGGCCAAGTTCTCTATCTCTTTTTTTCAGTTTCGGCCGAATTAATTCACAAAAAGGAAGGAAGGATCAATTCCTTGACAGGAGTTTGATCGCTCCACTTATCAGGCAGTAGTATAATGGTGACAACAATAATTTCACCCGGAATAAAATCAGACATATGCGTCGCACAAAGAGCCTCTCCTTTTTGATTTCAAGATTTGTCAGTGCATACAAACAACTACTGGGTTGCAATCAAATCCCACAACACTTGTAAATTTCGAAATACTTGAAATTCTTTCCATATAAGAAAACCGTAAACGTTATCTGCGAGATTACAAAATCTCAACGCTCCGGATGATGGGAAATTAATCTCTATTTGCGTGCAACATGACGATTGTATTTCATTTTCCTGAGGAAAATTTTAGATTCTACTAGATTGGTCCAAAAAGCATCTCACTGTTCAAGATATTAGTTCTTTCTGTACAAAACAAACATACGTTTATATAGGTTAACAAAAATGTATAGCCAGTCGTGAATGCCAAATGTATCCGCAACATGCGATGCTGGTGAAACGAATATAGAGCTCGTGGTGTGATTCCATGTTCATACGAGCTGTTATAAGTTACAACGATAGTAATGACAATGAGATAATAGATAAAGTAATGATTGTCGCAAACAGTAGATTGCGAACAGTCAGATTCACTTTTGTTTCACACCCTGTCTAATAATTACTGAAAGGAAGTTTGCATTCTGTTTTCATCACATTTTGTTATAATCAACCTGAATAATCTGTGATTATCGAAATTTGTAAAGTGTGACTCCTGCAGATAACATCAGTGCCATTGGTAGCAGCTTTAGATCAGAAGTGTTACTTGTTCCGATGTCAAATGTTTACTGGTATCAAAACTGTGTCACATGATTACGATGACATACCTCATACCTATAAATTGACTGCGCTAGAGAAAAGACATCGAAATTCACTTGGAGAAACAAACAGATTACATCATCAGATTGAAGTCCTGTCTTTCTAGGATAATCTCGCGAGACACCTACATTTCAAAAGAGATTATTTGTCCATGTTTCAAGACATGCATGTCTGATCGCAAGCGATACTTATTCGGGTATGCAATTTGCCTGCGTTTCCATGGCATCATTTGTATAAAAAGTGCGGCTGAGAAATTTCTTCCTGGTTTCTCGCGAAAAAAGAACCCAATTGAATAGTACTCAACAGAAACGTGCAGAATAGTCTATAGGGATTTCGAATTTAAGTGATTTTGGACTGATTTCTTATTTATTGTGGATATTCCGTGTTACACCTACAAAAATATTTCTTCAAAAATTCGAACCGCATATACTACATCACAGTAATTGACCAATTTCCATTGTACTTTCAAATCTTTGCTCAGAATATATAGTACAACTTCTACTTTTTAGACTTTGATTTTAGTTTTGGATAGATTTTTGATAGACTTGTGTCGTGAGCATACGTTCATCCATACATTAATTGTGTTAAACTACAAACGATTCATTTTCAGTACTCAAGTGAATGTTATTGTTGCTTCCAGCACATTACAGTATTTTGCATGGAAAAGCAGACAGCAATTTTTTTTTTAATTTTGCAAACCCAGAGAGTGGATCTCATAGTCAACGAAATTTGATAAAATTTTCGTACGTTCGTCTCTTAAGACTGACATCTCGAATTGCGATGTTAGTATACCGTCAGCATCGGCGTAGTTATAATTTGAACGTTTATTGGTGTTTGAACTGATTCTGTTAATTACAATATCAGAACTTACTGAAAAATTAATTGTAAACTCAATGTTACTTTGATGGATTAGCGAGGAACAATAACTAATGATAGAATTGGGGTGCTGATCCATCAGTGTACGTTCATTTTAACGCCGGAGCGATGTTGGATTGCGTCCATTTTTGTTCCTTTTTTTCAGGGGCATACCTAAATAGTTCCGATCACTTTGGAGTCATTTTTTTGAATATCACAGATATAATTAAATTTCTTTTTTAGAAATTACGTGAATGTGCCTTCAAAGGACACATTGCTATTTTGTGACTAGTTCAACACTTTTTTTTTTTTTGTTCACAACTAAAGTTGCTGTGTACTTTATGAACACCACGATTATGAAAGAGAGAAATCCTGCTCTAAGCAAAAAATACAAGTTAGGAATGGACTGAGTAAACACCTTAGCATTATTTCTGTTTATGTTATTGACATTGGTCCTCTCGCTCTTCATGTTACGAAGTTGCGTCGGCCACCGAGATCCGACTTTATGGCGATGCAATAACTTGTCGAAAACATCTACTTTACTTTGCGGATAGGACCCCTGTGCCAAACTGTCAGAGGATCAGGAAACATAAAATAAACCTTACTGACCATTATCCCTATCGAAGGTCGTTCGTACTCCATTTCCACGCCTATAAATCTATCCGGTAGTACTAAATCATTTTTTCGATTTTTTTCTACTATCCTAGGATACGTTATTTATTACAAATCATCAGCCAGAATTAATCAAAGCGTGAAATTTTCAGCAATTTGTATGAATAATGTATGAAGCTGCTGGGCGTTTTGATCTTCTTGCAATTCTGAGAGGCTTAATGAAAAGAGCGTATTCTGCTATATCTTATGATAACGTTGTCGGGCTTTCCTCAAAGAATTTTTTCAAACACTTCGGTCGATGAAATGACAGTTTGAGTCCTTGAAAAATTTTCTTGCAATCCCAATTCAAATCTTTTTTTTTACCTTTTAAATTCATTATGAGATATTAATGGCCCAACATGACGAACTAATAAAGATACATCAAATGGAGAATACATAATGGAAAATAATTATACTTACGCTAATTTCATGATACACTCGATCACCTTACGGTAACATAGAGTGTTTCTCTCCTACACAATCTATCATCCGTGTTACACAGGTATTCATTTGAAACACAATAATAAAGGTCATTTTTCTCGTGGTGGATGTTGATAAGTGATTGAGTGTTTCAAACTTGTTTGTCATACTACATTAGAATGATCAAATGCGTAATCATCGTCATCAACATCTAAATTGGACATAGAATCTCTACAATTGAACAAAAATTGCTTAGATAACATAAAATAATACCAAATCAAAGAAACTCATAGATTCCGAAAAGTTGCCATCAAGTGATGTCAGTTTATAAATGGCGAAGGAAACATCGCCCCCCCAACAACTCGTTCGCAAATGATTTCACCTGCAAAAAAAAATCAACAGCTGCATCACTAATTGTGAATAATGTTCCCCTACGTTCCACAGTTTATCGAATAGTGTTGTATATCTCATTTCTTAAGTGTGTCATATAAAAAAGTCATAGTCTCTCTCATTTACATGTGGCATTTGACTGGAAACTATGACGAAAAAGGAAATCCGAACACAAAAATAACATTTCGATCTCCCACTGTCTTTTTCATAGATTTGCAATCAAACTGGTGAAGTGGGCCTCAGGTCTCAGGGAGATCGTTCAATTCAATAGAACTAACACTTGACTTTCAATTAATATTTCGAAAACAATACAACCAATTTGATATATCTTAGTTTTTGATCTTGATTCAGTTCATTGCAAACTGACTAATCATTAAACTTAAATATAACCTCAGATGTGGCACGTTTCATTGTCGGACAATGTGTGAAATTTGGCGGGTAATTGTCGGTTCACCTGATCCATGGACACTGATCTTGTTTTCGTGATATACCGTAGTTTTCCGTCTCTTTATGATTTCATACTGAGCTAAATAGTTATCACATGAAAAGAATGAGTGATGACGGAAATACGGTGGTCACGAATTACTTTTATATTCTATTTCGTTCGAGCATTATCAATACTAGAGAAATATGGCAATCCATAGCTCACCGGTACATAAGACTCACCCACGACAGGCAAAAGCACCTTGATGGAAACGCGGAATTTTTATCGTTGGATACGCGGGGCCGTCTGTGGGCCCATACACCATCAATACAATTTATGTATTTTGGTATGAGTGTGGGAGAGAAATCATGTATGAGTGAGTGAACCAAATATTCTTCGTTATGAATAGGGGAATAGGCAACTAAGAAACACGTCAAAATCAAAGCGCGGTGTGCGGTGGTCGAAATGAATTCTCAGAATCGCTCGGTGCATGAACAACAACCAAAGGAGTGGGGGATATTCGCCTAGGCAAGTCATTCTTATCTTACGAACAGCACAGAGAGAAGACATCAAAATATTCATCGAGCTGCCGAGAGAAATTTCGTATTAATAAATAGAAGAGCGCAGAGAATACATGCTTTTTCAATTAATTATCGCAATCACCTTGATTATTGCGGTTGAATGATCAATTGGCCAACGTGGATAAACTATTCAGTGTGGAAGAGTGAGATTCGTCTCAGAAGCTAGCAACGCCGACGATATAATAACCCAGAAGTTGGATCAGCGCGGGATCGATTCATCGTGGATCAATCATCGGGATGAACACTACTACGGAAGGCAACGATTCGGTATTACTCGTCGTTTGGTAAGCGGAATACACTGAGTTGTGCTTTTTTATTAACGATTAGATTATCAACGTGAACAAACAGATAGGGCCTCGCATTGGAATTTCTGTAGATTCGTAACAATTATGAAACAGAACACCTGAGGGTTATCGTGGATATTTATGGAATGCAAGTGTGAATAACGTATGCCGAGTGTAGCTTGATGATTTCGTATAATTTTGTATCCATTGACTGATCATTTGTCTCAATCCTTTGAGTGAGTCGCGTATCATTGTTCTGAACGGGCAGTCACACAGTATCCGTTCCAATTATTTCATTGTCCAATTCATTTATCTAACGTACGCGCATTGCGCATATATATACTGGAATCATTCTTTGTTGAATAAATTATTCAGTATTTCCACGTATTTTTGGATCTCCTACTTGTATTCTCAACACTTACCTGAAGGATCCCGCCTATTCCCCAAACAGCTCGCCTCCGTACATTGATCACCGAGGGTCGCACCTTGCCAGGAGTGGGCGCGTTAGGGGTGGATCATAAAGGGATTTTGGTAGTTTTTTCTCATAAAGAGATTCAATTGGTGCCCGTGAGGCACCTGGCGCTCAATGAAAGATGATTCGCGAATCAACGGGGATTCATTAATTGTTCTTCTTTGAGTCGAGTTGAATTCGCGGTGCAATAAACCCCAATTCGACGTGGGCTACTCTTGCAGTGTCCACTGCAATATACATGTATGTAGAGCGAGAAAATATTTGAATATATTTATATTCAAATATATTTGAAACACTCGAAGCGGTGAAAATTGACATATATATATATATATATATATATATATTTCCAAATGTTTATGTATGTTTTGTATAGTTTAGCATATATTTTCCCATGAATGTTTTTTCCGTTCGGAAAATTCTTGTCATGACTTTTATTCGATTAACTGAGTGCATTAAACAAGCGTCATCCTTCGGCTTTAGGAATTCTTTACAAATTCATTATCATTCTGCTCATTCAACGGCAGTGTCTTGTAATCTCATTTCTTCGTTCACTTTTCATTTATCCAATTAACGACTACTCAGTAACGTCCAATTATTGTTGAGTAACAACAAATTACGTGTGTTACAGACAACAGAGGGCGATGATATACTTGGTAAGAATGAGACTGTGAGAACTTCTATTCTAGAGACTATCATATTGGAAATTGCATAGGTGATGAACAATACGATGTAAAAACGATCTTCTTTTGTCAAAATAACTGTCAGGTTATTTTGGCAATTTTTGGCTCATTTTTGTAAAACCGATTTTCCAACATAGACGTCGATTCATCAATACTAGTATATTTCTTGACGAAAAGAGTTAATTAACAGTACCAATATGCAACACAAAATTCCGTTAATCACTAAAAGTAACACCCATAGCAACTGTTCTCATATTAGATTCATCGATAATTCCACTTGATACGGAGTATGCCATCCATAGCAGTATGAGATTTGACATACCATCATAAATTAATCCTATTGAGGAACATGTGCAATCGATCGTGCATCTGCGTTATATTTTTCTGAATTTTCAATGAAATATAAACTGCAAATAGAGCTCACCCGAGAGTTTCACAAAAAATTATATGGAAACACAATAGCAAAAATATCACTTTTCGAAAATCAGAACGGATCATTCCGGTTAGTGATAAAATTCAGTATCAACGTATATTCTCAACCATTTCTAGTTTGGAACTCATCTTGGCTGGTAATTAAAGACTGACATATATCAATCACATAATTGAATTAATTCTACTACAAAATTAAAATTCATAATGATTCAAATGTATGGCGAATCTTTCATTACTTCCAATGAGATTTAATCACGTGAGTATCACTCTATTGATGTTTAGCACCGATTTATTCAACACTGCGAGTGAATTCTACATTGACTGTATCTCGAATATCGTTCACGAATGCAAACACATTTTATTGTAATTTCATTCCTATATAAAGTTACACAGTTTGGATTAAACAAACTGAACCATTCAATGTAATGTGGACGATTCTACCATCCTTTGTTTAAAAACATCTTGTCAGATTTTCAGTTAGAAATATTAAAAATCGACAAATTTACAAACCCTCTTATTGCTAGGATCAGTCTTTTAGCTGGGAGATGCTAAGACTATTCTGAGATAAAAATAAACTGCAGCAGTTTAATTATCGGTTGTGCTGTTGCCTATCAAAATCAAATCATGTTAGGGTGTGAGAAAAAGTATATCTATGAAATCTCATCATAATTAAACATATTTAATAACTAGTCGAATCACAAAGATACGAAAAATAATTCTGATGCATCAGTAAATAATTAATAACATGTCGCTATCAATCACTGTTTCGTTGCTGAATAAACGCGCGGTGGCGGTTATTTGATGAGGTGAGAGTTTCTAAACAAATTCATGGTGACAATATTCCGATCTGGTAATGAGAAATTTCAATTATGAGTTTCGTTTTACTGATAGAAATTAGAAGGTGTACAATAAGGCCAAAACAGGCGTTTTACTGCAATTGACAATTCCTTCTCAAGAGACTCACAAAGGAAATTGAAGGCATTATGATTAACGCTTTCCACCGAGTTTCCTCTCGGCAATAACATTAACTGATGTTTGATATTGATAATGAACTAATTCTAATTAAAAGTTATTTACGTTACATATGATATGGAGATATTCAGCAAGAGATTGGAAAATATATGTTCACACAAATGGTTCCTGATTATTTTTCCGCCCTTATAATTCCGAGTGTAATACATCAAAAGTTAATATCAGAGAATCAAACTATATCATAGGCTACAGCGGAAAAAAAAAGAATTTATATTGGAATGACACACACAGGAAAATAATAGTTCAATGAAAATGCATGGCATTTTGAGCAAACTACGTAAGGCATACAAATAATTTTTTATTCCAGAATTTTAAGTTTTTATATCCGGTGAAAACATGATGATCTCTGGGATAATAAAAGAGAACGATGTAGTGTGAATATAAACTGACAGAAATTTCATTGGATTCGACCCATTCTTCTTTTCCAGTCCAAACGAGAGAATTACAAAAGAACTAGATTTGAAAATGTCTTGAAACACGATCATTGGATCTGGCTCCTTGAATTGGCGATCGATACTTTCAAAAAGTAAATATTATTTAGATGAAAGCTTTGGCAACAGACAAAAAAATAAGTATATTTCTTCTCTATTATTTCAAACCATTGATAAAAAAAAATATTTATGGAATGGAACCACTTGCTATTCGTCGTTACGCAATGATAACCATCAACAGAATTTAAATTAATTATTTGAATCCTTAAAAACAAGGTCGTAAAAGGTCGTGCTACTTGTTATCTTACACAACGCAAAATATTTATCTTGACATTGTCATGATTCAATCAGTACCTAATTCCTACTTGCCGCAACTATTGTACTAGTACATATTTTTTTCCAAAAGTTACGTAACCTCACTCCATTTCTTTCTTCTCGTAATCAATCGATTTCATGCTTTGAAAGAACTCCAAAGCATGAAATCAACGTTGGGAAGTTATTTTTTCTTGTTTGTTTCTTCAAATGATATTCAATTTTTAAATTATCATAGTTGTTGATGATCATGCCTAAAGATACCTGGTTATCAATATCTCCCTTGACTCTTGGTCATTTTCCTTTTGAAAAATTGGTGTCCTTAAAAACTCATAACTCGATTTTGTGCAGCCGCAAGATAAATTCATGCTTCTCCATATTAGCATGAGATTTCTCATGTTTTCTCTGAAGGTTTTGACTTCCCATGATAATTAGAATAATGATTGGACTATCAATGGAAACAAATACACATGTCTATCTAAATAGCAAGAATTTTGATTTTGAATTTCCAGCTGTTGGCGAAAAGGTGTTCTTTTCCAACAAAACAATTCAATTGCAGGAAAAAAAGAGTAAAAGTAATGATTCAGATGATCATAACAATGGGTAGGGGTTCGGTTTAATACTCATGACATTTGTCCGATTTCATGTTTGCGTTCGTGTAGAGAACGGCGTAAGGGTTGCTAAGACAGGTCAACACCGCCGTAAAATGAATTCATATATACATTCTCATCAGTTTCTATGGTAATATACAACAGTAAAATATTTGAGATGGTATATATTTTGTAGATATATACAGAATTATTTCCTATTTCTGTAATCTCACTGTCCCCCACTCATATCGTCTCGGGAGTGGGTTACTCTTTTCTGTGCGATAGATTGTCATGTTCATACTGTAGTAGAATGATCAAGTAAGTCACCGCTGTACTAGCAATCTAAAATAGATATAAAACAGTATACAAGAATTCATAACGTTTTTTCTTCATTTTAATACGAAATAAAAAAGAACTCACCGATTTCAATAGACTACCGTCAAGGTTGAATATTTCACAAGCGGTAAAAGATAAACTATCATCGAGTAATTCAGTGCAGAATTGTGCAAGCTAGAAAAATCAAGCGAATCAGCAAAATCATTAATATGTACTGATATATATATATATATATATATATATGTCCCTTCTCATCTGATTATATTTCGAATCACCTCGTATTTCATCGCTGCAGTTCTTGCAGAATATGTGGCCATGATTTTGTATACAATTTCGATGGTTTTACGTTTCTGTAAATCGACACTACTGTCACTTTTTTCGCAAATAGTTGCCAAGAAATGGATTATCATAAAAGGGATGACACAAACCTCAGCCAGTATTGTATTAACGCAGCATGTTAAAACGATCAATGGAAAGCAATCTTTCACGACCCATAGAAAGCCATTAATGGGAAGAATCAGGTCGGATGATGGTCGCGATACAACCAAAGGTGTGAGAAAATAGTATGAACAATAAATGATTTCAGCGTAGAAAAATATTATAACCAAAAAAACAGGCCACATAAAGAAATTGGTCACGTCATTTATAATTCCATACAAAATACGATGAAACTTTCGTAGGAAATAAACATCCAAGAAAACTGAATCAAAACCCACAGATTGATCTTGATAACCATCTAATGATCTCCCACTTATGAGCAATAAAAGTATTCTGTTCAAATCATGGAATTTTGACCCTAGAATAATTAGTAAAATAGCATATTGAATGATAGAAGAGCCAAATACAAATCCTGTTGCAAGAGTCATTATGAAATAAATGGAATTGGTTCTCATTCGAATGATAACTTCAGTTGGAAGCAGCATTAGATGCAATAATAAATATCCAATGTATATTGACGCAATGCAACAATATTTAGTATCAAAATGATAATTGGGTAGTTTTCTAATTAGGAGGGTCTCTAATTCTTTCAGTCTATTTGTTAACATTACTAAAGCTCCCTGATTGAAACAATACATCAAGTATACAATCAATAAGAAAATATTACCGCCTATCAAAAAAATCATCTCAAACTCAAACTCCAATAAGACGTCAACCAAAAAATCCAATTCACTTGATTTATAGTAAATAAGAGAAGTTGTGGACACTAAGGCAAAACATAGACAGATATTATACACAGATCCTACTATTGAATAAGTAGCATTAAGAATAATTTCACGCTCATTATTACGAACGATTGACGGAATATTTATTGTAAATGGTGCAAGTCCCAGAAATTTGAAAATGAAGAAAATAAGTTGAAACATAATAATGTCATATCGCGAATATTGCATGATAACACTCGTGTTGCTTTCCATAGTCTGATTTATACTGAATTTTCACTCTGATACTCATCGTTTTCTACATGTACACTTTCGAATCCCAGTATTTTCATTCATAAATTATTGTAGATGATAATCAATGAATCGTTATAGTGACAATTCATTTTCTAAAGTGTTTCGGGGCGTGTGCAGCCAATCATTGTAATACATGAACAAGTATCAGAAAATCGAGTTACGATTGATGATGTACATGCATGATAATATCAGACAGCTATTGAGATAGAATTAGTCGAAATGAACGATAACATATATACTGGAATCGCATTTTATGTATTCAGTCTCTAAACACATTTCCGATTTTTTTTGTCCTTTTTTTCGCTACTATGTTGATTTGAGTGAGACATGGATTCGAAAACGACTCTACTCAAGATCTACATTGGATCTTATTCAATTAAGTGTAATATATGAAACTTGTTTAGACTCTGCAGAATATCTCTGGTGACTCATCCTCACGACAGGACTCGAACATTCACTTATTTTGTTCGAAATTAAATCGCCTCAATATGTAAACAGCAAGAAGTGTAATGAATTATTCAGCTCATCTTGATCATCGCAATTCTAAAATCATCTTCTCCTGATTATATTATCTCCGTCTGTATTACAAATGATTTCAAGGTCAACTACAGTTTCATACAATGATTCGATTTATTTTCAACATCAATATCAATATTACACTTAATTCCATGCATAATGTTACAAACTATGATACGTGGATCAACATTTATGAGAAAGGAAAAGGAAACTAATGAAAAAAAAAACAATTTTCTAGAAAGAAGGATGTTGACATTTCAATTGGAGACAAGGCTTTTCATGAAGAGTTGATTGGATTTTTCGTATGAGTGATTCAAGGAACTACACGACAATCCTCAAATTATCGATCCGATGATCACGCGAACTATACTGGAGTGCAGATAAAGGATTGACGCAGAAGTGAATAAAAATATTTGCGCCATAATAATGCGGCTGTTAAACAATACAAAATTTTTGTAGCTTCATAACTTTCGGAGCATGTTCCAATGAGAACAAGAAATATCTGAAAAAATAGAATTCATATCTGTAACTTTCAAATTTTATCCAAAATCCATATAATGTATTCATTGGAGTGACATTTGTCTAAAGTATTCCAACACCACAATAGAATCAAACCACATTTGACTTCCCCATAATAATCGAAGTTCACAATGCATCCGTGTTGCCGTTTCCTATTCTCGCAAAATCGTTCTGATTACTGTCGTTGAGACCGTGAAAAATCATCGCACCTACCTCCTCATTCTTATAATACACTAAGCTCTATATCTTCGAAATAAATTCGAAGCGAAATACAAATCATAGGATTAGAGCCTCACCAATTTAGAGCAAGCATTGATAAATAATAATTATTTTCCCAGGAAAACGTATAAACAAGGATATTACCTTCAATTCAATTCTTCAATAATCACCCGTTAATTTGGAATGAAATAATGGTTTATCAGTGTGGCCCAGCTGATGATGTCTACATCATGCCAACTCTCCGATCTTTTTTTGTTTTTATAAAGGTTTCTACAGTTTGCATCCACTGCTAGGTCATTGCAGACAATTCGGATCCGATATATTGTATCTATATGATGCATGTACCGCATCACTCAGCATCTTTTGCTTTATTATTTCAAGTAAAACGTTATAAGCACATTAGTGTGTTATGATGTATTGCTATAGTGCGGCCATTGCTTCCACTTTCTCTTGTCTGTATCCCCAATAGTTCGAAGATGCTAGGCTATGTGTTTGGGGTAACAGGTGGCATCTATTGATTTAGTTCATGTGTTCATCTGTTATTATTCTTCATCCTACGATCTTCATCAATTTCGTTTCTGTTCTGTTTTTTTTTTGTGTCTTCCAATATCAGAGTTAATTTTCATGAAAGTTTCACTTGTCACGAGCTTCTTTTCGTTTTTCATTTTACTGATATTATTCTGGCGTGTACTCGATAACGTAAAATATATTTGATGATTTTGCTACGTGTTCACATCAATATGATTTTGCATATACCAACGAAAGCTTTCATACAATTCATCCTTTTCTGTACTGGGAAATTGGTGTTGAAATAGCAACAACCGTTGTGGATAATACGCAACATTTTAGCGTCCTTATAACCTGAGTAATTAGCGTTTCACTACAGCAAAGCTAAATGAGTTGATAATAATATATTGATGATATCATTAGTGGGTTGTAGTCAACGATTTCATCCATGTTGTAGACAGATTCATCGGCACGATGGTAAATAGGCAGAAGTAAATAGTTTGAAGCTTAACACTACACGTCACAGTATTAGTTGGGCGAATGGAAGAGGTAAAGACTACCATAAAATAACATCTATTGACGTGATGTCTCTTGATTTGATTTTCTTCTAAACCTTTCCATCTATTGAATAGTCATAAATAGACCAAGAATTGTTCGATTGTCTGATTGAATGCATCGAATTGCGACATGTTCCATTGTAATTGCTAGTGGAGTTTTCATTACACGAAAGTTGCAAAGTACAGACATATTTTTTTACTTCGGGATTGTCTGCGAATGTTGTATGAATTTCAAATGAAAATGATTTATTCCAATTTGGCCACTCATTCCTTCATAGGGGCAGGTGTAGCCAAAAGTACATCCCCTAACAGCATTGAGCGGGGATATGTGTGAGGAAAAAAAAAACTGTTAATTCGGTATGATAAACTAAGGGGATGTTGCAATTGGAAGTATCGACGAATGGTTATGAATAGTCATAGATGGTAATAAATTCAAATCACGAATGAAACCGTGACCCTCAATATACTGGATTGAATATAGTATCGACTTGGATTTTTCACTGATAAATTGCAACTATTCGGGGCAAATAGTTTATACCTTCGTGATTCACTGTGACAAACGTGAACACTTCCGAACGAACCAAAAACTCACACATATCGGATAATCGTTGAAATAAACGAATTCTTCTCTATGCGTTTCATTTTGTTGAGAGAAAAAAAAATGAGGGAATTGATATTCCGCAAGTTCGGTGGGTCGTTCTAGAATACTAAAAATTTCTCATGCTCCTGCTAATGCTTGAATTAGTGAAAAAAAAAAATCATTATTCCATCAATGAATTAATGAATCGAAACCGATGTGGATGAATTCATTCATTCCAAACGTATAAAAGAACGTACTACCCTATCTGGTGTGAATATCAATGAGAAATCTTAAATAACTTTTAGTAAATGGTAGTTCTGGAATTTTGTCAAAATACTGGTGGAAAATAGTAAATGTCACTGAGAGACTGAACAACAATATTATGCCCTCGAGAAACTCGGAAATGCATTCGGAACGATTTATTACTTTGTCGTGAGAGTAAAAAAAAAGTAAATCCTTTCGGATAAACGCAAAAACTTCCGCAAAAAACCTCGTTGCCAAAATTATCATCTACACATTTGGAATGAAATTTTTTGGTACAGTAATAAAATCAGTGTTCTCGTTTCATATGTATTATTGTATGAATACACAATATGACATAACATGTATCGGATTTCATGTGGGATATTCATTTGTGACTGTAAAACACAGCCATGTGACGGTGTATGTGGACAAAAATGATAAAAACTAAATGGAATAGAGTGTAAATCTATAATGCTAAACTCAATTAATTTCATTATCTATTCATGCACATTCAATAATGCAGAATATTGACCGAGTTCCAGAGGAAGGAATTTATTCCAGGAATGAATATTGGATATGCTCCGAGAAGGATTTGTTGGGTATTGATAGATACATTAATCAAAAATATATTGATATACTTATCAACAGTGAATGGCACTTTATGATTATCTCTTTCCAAATAGATATTAGTTAATTATAATTGTTGTGAGTGAAAAGATAAATATTTTCTCAATAGTACCATGCTATGTATCAATAACATAAGTTGACAATCTGTGAACATTCATCTGATACAATAATTTGATAGTGAATTGAATGAACTCATGTAGATTTCATTCTCATATTTGTATTCAATCTATTGTCACATATTTATTGGGATTAGTAACAAGTAAACTCATCCTTTTTTGTGTCTGTCATTTTCCATAATATCGAGCTACTAAAATAGTCAAGTATCTTTTATCTATAAATCGAGTGATTGACTGAAAAATCAAAAAAAATTATTCTTCTCATTATGTGGTGAAACTTATAAGTCCAATATAGTTCACTATATACAGAGAATACTCAATATATCGGAGACTGGGTTCATTGATGATTTCAATCACGTCCATGAACTCAAGTAACCAACAGAGATAAACTATGAAATACCGTGAGAATTCATTCAACGCAAACATAGATGCAGAAATTTTTTGTACTGATAGAAAAGGCATTGCAAATTTTGAACAACAAAAGCATATTTGCTTTTATTAAATTTCCTTATTGGAATACATACTCCCATGTTTTTAAAGGTATTCTCGTCTAGAATATAAACTCCGCTAAAATTCTCTTTAAGTGTGTTCCCTAAATATTGTTTGTTATGTTATTTCTTCTCTGTGTTCACTGTATTCTCTGATGATTAATTCGAGAGGCATCGTTATGTATTGAAGGCATATCATTTGGTCCAATAAATATGGTGGAAACACAATAACATTGTCATCAACGCCCTGCTTTTTACCCTGGTTTTGGGGAGTGTAGTTCCCCCCAAGAATGATTCTATATACAGTCAATTTCAGATATAGAGAAACGTGATGAAAAAAAAGCATAACGACTCGGCGTACAAAAGCGAAAATGAGAGGGGCAGGAGTGTATTTTATGTCGATCGAATTTCTGTATTTCGTGAAACACAAGGGAACATTGCATCATTTCAGCTCCGAGTAAGGCATATAACCAAGATTCTAATGTAATAGCTCATGAAAATAACGGTGATAAAAAAAATGGGAGAACATCCCAAGTAGGGGAGTCCCTAACGACACGGACGAAATCGTTGCTTGTATCAGCGTAACGAATACAGATTACAGGTAAAAATCTCAACAAATAAACAATTCTTCAATCATGATTGCATAATTCATGAAGAGAGAACTATGATATTGTAACTCGTTTGGTTCACAGCATGCGTTGATGAATAATATCAGGATAATTAAGTTCTTTATTGATTGCCTATTGAAAAATAAAACAACTAAAATGAGAAAGAGATTTTGTGAGATCAGTGCATATTAGACTGACATCCGATGTACTGTTTCATGAACTGCACAGATCCAGATATCAGTGCTATAACATTAGATAAATGAAGGAATTCGTTAAAATTCTGTAATATACTCGCTATTGCCATAGAACAACTCCCCAACTAATGTCTTTCTCAGATGTAGCATTCGATTGGTTAATGCCACGACATTATAGACTATTTCAGAACAATATCAAATGATTCTTCTTTTCATTTTATTCTTCAAATCTGACAAATGCCTCATGAAAGATTTCCAATTAATAATTACAACATGAAATGAATAATGGAGGCGTAGAGAGATTTGAAACAAAGTACAAAAACCAGAAATTCATGAACTTTACATCCTTTTGAGTTTAACTGGATGATCATGCGAAATTGCTCAATGCAACCGATCTACAATCGTTTTTCTCCTGAAGAATCCAGAGGAAATTTCCCTCTGAACATATTCCAATTGAATTCATCATGTATTCGTATTTTATTATATTTTTGTTTATTTTACAATATATGCCGAATTTGGATTGACATTGACGTGATATTCAATTGTTCACTGACTTACACTTGAGTGTAAAGTAATGCGGTGCATCAGCTTGTGCTCATACAATGCGTCGATGGTAACTAATCAAACTAAATGACTGCACATGTGCAATATGAGTTCTATATATCATAACGTTTACGAATTAATTACGCTTGATTGTATCCCGCAAGGCTGTTCTAGTGAACATTCGGATTGTCCTCCCATATCCAAATGTGCATTCCAATTTTCGGTATTGAATATTATACGTTGCTGATGTTCAATCTTGCATCACAACAATATCGGGTAATGCCATCATAACAACACGCGTATATTTGACTGACCTCAATTCAAATGCGATTTTATAGAGAACATTTTTCAGGTGTCTGAACTAATTCGATATTTCGTCCTTCTTCAATAAATTTCAATTGAATTGAAAGGAATCCGGTCTTTTTCACAGGGAAAACCCCGTTAATTTAATTTATATCAATTTCTGTTGTTCATCGCCCGTAGGTCTGTGGGGACAGATTATTGAACCTGCTTTAGCTGATGAAGTATACATCTAATATTAGTGAATTTAGTATTAAGGAAATTGAAAAATCGAAAATAACTTTCTTTCAATGGGTTATTTCATAGCAAAACTTTCTAGAAAAAGTCCGATATGGTCAAAAAGCTTATGAAGTTACAAATGTAATAAAACTGTCATATGTAGTCTCATGGAAAACAAGTCAAGTCAGCATGTAAAAGACACATTCTGTTTTATAATAAATCAAGAAATAGTATCAGTAGTACAAAAACTAATTCTGTTAGACATTGATAATTTACAATCATGTCAAAATTAGGTCTAATTTGGTTTGGAAGCTTTCAATGAATGAAAAAAAAAGTACTAAACATTACTGCTCTTAATTCATCATAAGTGGCGGGAAATTGCCCCATGTCATGTAAAAATCGCGTTGAGTCTGGATTGTTTCGAGAATTATTCTCTAGATCTCTTACATCTGCATTTTGTAGAATATTATTCTATATTTAGTTGACGGTTTATATTTATGACTGGTTCACGTAGCAGGACGTGATGCTCCATGAGGTGATAATCTTGATGTGTCTAAAAAATTTGACAACGTAATGAGTATGGGATTGTTTATTTGACTCGTTTTAGTAAGTTTTATTCGTATCCAAACAATATAAATCTACACTTTATACAGTATTAAACCGAGTCTTCACTAAGCATCACTCTATACATCATGTTCATTCAGGTTAATTTCACAAGAACCGCTTAAAAGATTCTGATGCACTTTTCGATTTCATAAACAATGGTCCACTTTGCTTTTTCTTATCAAGTAACAAACGATCAGCCTGTTATTCTAACAGAGATACCACATATCTTCATATTTATCGTAATTCTGATAGTGAAAAGGTATCAGCATCAGAGCAAAAAATTTGTTACTTCCTATTGGGCACACACATATGCAAATATTAAAAGATCTTATATTTCGGGCCCTTCACCCAGAGACGGCGACCCAGCTTTGTTTATCGGCAAATCTCGGTTAATCTCAAATAATCTCAGTGAAATTCTGTGAGTATTTTTTCAATTATAAGAATTGCATTAGCGATGGAATTAGTTGAAGTTAGAATTCATATCATTCCACTTTATTCAACTCCAAACAGCAAACTCCATCTTCAGTCACTGGACTTGTACAGTTGACCAGTTTGAGCGATTATTATGTGGTGTTCTAACTTCACGTCGAACTTGCAGAAGGATCACCATATATGTTATCATTGTACTGAATATCTGAGAAAATCCAAAATTTTTGTTATAAATTTAATTCTGATTTTACATCTTCTGGGGAAAAGTTGTTTGTTATTTCGCATTGTTTAATGGTTCTACCTAGAACTACGTGAATTTCAACCTGACGCGAAATTTGATCAATGTATAATGCCAATCTCGAAGTATCATTTGAGATGATGTATGAAGGTATAGGGAAATTCGGATACCCTTTTGCATGAAGGTGACTTGTAAATATCACAGTTTGAAATAAACTGGAGTCTAAAATCAAAAAAGTGAAAATATCGAATAATTCCTGTGATTTACTTTATTTTCTGATTACCAGTATTTTTTTTTGATTGTCATGCGCTATCAAATACAAGAGTTGAAAATGCAGGAAATATCACGGGATATGAATAAAAATTGGGCTACAAGTTGCAATAATAAATAAAAATGAAAACTTTCAACCGTATCCGTACTCCAGATTGAATAGAAGAAAGTGGGCATACCTCCCCTATTTTATACAATTCGGCAGTATTATGTCACTTTCATAATAAAATGGGCAACTCAATGGTTGACTTGTTGAGAGAAATTATTGTATATATTGATCTTGATATTCAACAACAACTCGTATTTTACTGAAGACAAAATTATTATGTCTCTTCCATCTATAGCATACTCGTTTGTAGTAAGAATCGTTCGAGAATGAATGAAAGTCGTATTTTCAACATATTATCATGTTCTTTTTTTTACTCAACTGCAGTTGATCCTCAAACTCAAAACTAGAAAATTGTAATTTTGCCATATGAAGGCTTGAACATATAAAACATGTTGATTTGTTTCATTTTCCCACTATCCCAGATATGAAACTAACAGTTTTATTGAGAATACAAAACAAAACCATACATTCACCGTAAGATGATGGTAACATTATTTGATACAGAAATTCGAGAATGATATCCAATATCTTTTCACCAGAATGTCCTATCTAATGAACGTAGTTTTCAATGGAACGACTAACAGGAACTAAATTCAATTCGAGCATCTCGCCGGAAGAATTTCATATACAATTCGGTATAAGCTGAATATTCAATATAATCTGTATTGGCCCGAACAATTCCAAAACATAGAACATATAATGTCACGACAACTATGAACTTTCACGGCGATTCTCACAAAGCCAAACCCCATCTACCAGTGTGAGATTTCTGAACTATACTTACAGACTTCAAAAGACGACCGTCGAGTTCAAATAGTCCACAAGCCATGAAAGAAACATTTCTATGCAACAACTCTATGGAGAACTGTTCGAGCTGAAATAGGAAATAGTTTGGTAGTTGAAATCAACAACCACTGAAAAATATTTCATAGATAACACACGAATTATATTTCAAAACTTACTTCATATTGTATTCCCATTTGTGTCGTGAATTCAGCCATTATTTTATAAACTATCTCACTAGTTTTCTTCATCTAAAAGAAAATGAAAGAAACGTACATAAATTGCAAATGAAAATAAGAACGTTCTCATCATAAAGTTTTCGAATTGAAAAATCAATACGAACTTCTGAGAGAGTTTGAGTAATACTCATTGTAAAGGCGACGATTGGAAAAACATCCTTCAATATCCAAAAAAGAGCGTTAGTAGCACTGAAGATCGTAACAGGTGATGACAATGGTAAAACGAATGGCGCAATGAAAAAATAACAATGATATACCAACTGTAGCGACGCCAATACAATCGCCAATAATATAGGTAGCGAATAAAGTTCTGTCAAATTGCATGAAATCTCATAAAGGACACGTTGAGCTTTCCTAACAATCATAATATCATCAATTGTCCGATGATTACTGGATGATGTCACCATGACATAAATTGAGTTTGATTGGCTGTTATTAGTAGAACTTGCAATTGATGAGAGCAGTGTATTCAGACAATAGAATTTTCCGTTCAAAAGAATCACAATAAGAGTATATTGGATGATAAAAGATGCAATGAAAAATCCCGGGACAGCTAACCCTAAAAGATAAATTGGTGGATGTTTTTCCACCACGAACTCACTGCCAACCAGCACAAGATTGATAAAAATGTGCGCAATTATTATCAACACTTGTCGTAACATTACACTTCGTAGCTTCTCTAGTAGATGTAGGCCATGTAATTTATTTATGAATCCATCTTCTAAGTAAAATAATTGATTGAATACTATCACTGCCGATTTTTGTCTAAAACAGTAGATGAGTATTATTATCAGGGCAACGCCATTCGCACAAGACGGAAGTCCAATTTCATACGATATCTCTATGAATGGATCGTCAACACCAATACGATGAGGCATAGTTGGTAAATACAAACATATGATGAGCAAAAAGTAAAGTGATAACAGTAAATTGTACACTGTTCCCGCGACCGAGTTGGCAAAATGCACTGACATTCTTTCATGACCAGTTTGAACATCAGGTGAAATAACAATACTGAATGGAGCAAGTCCGAGTATTTTGAAAATTAATGCAATCAAATACAGCAAATGAGATCTCCACGATTGAAATTTTCGTGTAGATTTTTCTCTTCCCGTCATGATTACGAAAAGTTTTATGTCTACCGAGCACAAGCGCTGCGTTTTCAACTGAACTCGCATCATAGCTTTGTCAAGAAACTAACGACGCATTCGAGGGTGACAATTCTGTCGAATCATCAATGTTAATACATGACTTCTTCACTTATCTCTTCTGTGTACATATTCATGCATGGATAATGCTAAGAGCTTAATTTATACAAGTTCCGCATAAACCTTTTTGTGATTCTTATCAGAATAAGTGAAATTACTCATATGTATAAAATATGAACGACATTCGAGGGTCACATTGGGACGGCGGCATTTATTGATTTTATACCTACTCCTCTTCTCCATTACTATGGATGCAATTTATGTTGTGAAAACCCATTATATGACATCAGAATGCAAAATTATCACAGGAAATATATCAGATTTTAGATTGTTATCATCTGATTATGTATCGTGTAGCAACATATCATGAGATACTGAATAGTAGATAATGAATTTTACATCAAATACAAGTCACTTAACTTACAAATGGAATATTTTTTCGAATTTTCCACCATATTCTCGCTAGATTTTAAAGATAAAAAATAGTTCTGTTTACCACATAACAATAATTCTCGAATAATATAACAAAATTTTTCATTCTCTTTCTACGCTGTATTTTACAAGGAAAATCTGAGCACGAGAACACTTTTATTCCCATAAGTAAAATTTGTTCATGTCCAAAATTGCGGCTACGACGAATTGATGATGAAAAAAAGTATTTTCACATGGAAATTTATTTTTCTGCCCTAAGGATATTAAAGAGCGAGATTAAATTTGGTACACACATGTAAACTCTTTCGTGGATGAATATCGTTTCCATTGCAGGTGTCCGAATACTTTACATGTCTACTTCTCTTCCTAATATGTAATGAACCACTGAGATGAAAGTGACCGAAAATTCCATTATACTATTGAAAGTTAACCGAATCCCAACACCTGAGCCATCCCACGATTGGCTTGACCCGAAGTTCCGAGATATTGAGTCACCATAGAGTGATCTCGGGCCGATAGATAGTTACATGTTTCGATTTCTCGTTTCAAAAATGTAATGTTCGAATTTCAGTGACTTGAATCGAGAACTTGACTTTCTATAAAAAAAGTCTTGCCTCAACGCCTCTCTTATTGCATTGGAAACAAAACGAGAGCGCCTTGATTTTCGACTATTGTAGTTCTGAATTTCAAAATATTTTTCTTGAATCATGGTAGTAAAGTTTCGTTCGACACCAATGAAGTCTTGAGCTCCAGTGAATCAATTACTTCACTAGATCAAAACGATAAGTGCTCTGTACAAAAGCTTGGGAATATTGATGCAACGTAAGCATGTTCAGTCCTAAACGAACGCTGCATTGTGCACTGCATTTTAACTAATGCTTCAACCAGAGACAGTAGAGTTTATATACAGAAGAGTACTTTCTATACAAAATATCACTTTTTTCTCATTTACGAAAAAGTATATGAAAGTCGTGCATGTTTTTTATGCTTGATGAATTGATCATGAATTTTATACTCTCAACTTATCTCCTCTCAGACAAGATTCTAATCTTATTTCAGCTATAACGTCAAATTTTCTCAGGTATTCTGTTTGAATAAAAATCCGTAAATTCATCTGACGTTCCAACATTTCTAGACGTTCTATACAGAAGTCAACATTTTTCTTTCGGGCGGTCAGCCATCTGATGATAAATTGTGAATACAATGTCCCGAGAACATTGAGCTGTTTATGTTGGTATATCAGACATTCTACCATTTTTACAGCTTGAGTATCTATTTACCAGTGAATGCATCTGAAAACAACCAACGAGCTGTGTGGTCACGTGCGTGACAAACTGCAGTTTTGACAACGTCTGCAGTCCAGGCGTGCACACAGTTGATTGTAGCCAAGTTCATTGTGTCGTTCCTCATCTTTATGACAATGCTCATGAATGCGGCAATTAATCCGATCATACTCAATCCTTGAAATAATTTTTTGGGTGACTAATCAGTAAAAAATGCAAAAAATTCTACTGAACTCTCAATTCATCAGTTTTACTTAAGTATATTCTATATGTATTTCAGTATTGGTTCCTTTGGTCGTAATCAATGATGTCCATCATTATATTTTGTGTGATACATGAGCCTCTCGCTGGGAATACCCTGAAAATAATAATCGACTCAACATCATCAAGCTAAATCGATGTCTCTGGTGGCATCAGAAATGAAAGAATGATTGATGATAGAATATTCCATCTTCGGAATCGTATTTTGAAAAGTATCGAGCATCAGTATAATTGTCAATTGTTTCATGAAAAACTTAGTAAGGATAATGAATATCAAATAAGAACGGTATTTCCAATAGATCCATGAGCAAGCGACAATAAATGATTGAAATTTTGTATTTTTAGTATAGAAAAAGCAAAAGAGGAATTCTCATTTTGTTTGTTCTATGTAAATAATTGCAGCTTCAAATGCTCTTATACTACTTAAACACTACTTTATATCTTCATATTGATATCCCATTAAAACTTCCACTGCACTCATACTAAGAAATTTGTATACGCCGACATGAATTACTGGCTGAGTAATTTCGATAGTTGTATTGGTAACAGCGAAGTGAATATGCGAATTTGTGAGAAAATGTGTCGTAAATAAACGTACGGCCGAACGTTGGCGCAAATGTTTTGAACATGGATATTCAGATCTCCAACGCAATTTTACCGGAGTTAAAGTTCGAAATTTATTACGAAAGTAACGATAATGGTGCGGAAAGTTTCTTACTTCATACGATAACAATCGGTTTCATTAAGACTTTGAAAGTACAAAACAATATTGCTTGTAGGATCCTTCCCGAACATAATAATCAAAAGTATACTTCGCGTAAATATATATTAGGAAAAAAACAGGCTTCCACCAAAATGTAGAGATAAAAGTCCAGATTATTAATAAATAATTTCGAAATTATCGTATATGAATCCAAAAATGGATTTTCATTGAAATATATGTGGGATCATATTTGTGGATGTTGTAAGAGAATATTCAGGGGTTGGATAAAATAAGAATAAGTTTATTAGTAAAAGAGTATAAATGATTTCTAATTATACATAGCCACGATGTGTTCGAGCCTCTCAGTTCGCCAGTTTTTCTTAGACTAACTTTCTTAGCATCACCCACGCCAGCACACACCCATTCTTCTCATTCGCACCAACATTTACCCCCATACATCCTTTGTCCCAAAGGACCATCCTGGTCATCCGTACATCCCGTTTTTTTTTATAACTAACCCTACCATTCTATGCACGCAAAAAACGCATTCACAGATACTCCAGTCATAAACCTCATTCCGCATTCATACTTTCTATTTGGCAACATATGTTTCCCAGATTTTCAACACTCAGTCCCTTTCTCGCACACACGCATACGCACAATTTTCACTGAACCCACATATTTGGGTTCAAAGAAAGTCGAAAAAAAGAAAACATCATAGAAAGAATTGACACCGAGCCAAAATCGTCAATTGTATCATAAAATGAACAATAATGGTGAAATGTATTTTCTTGGGAGGCAATCAATTTTTTGGATCTGGTATCAACCATGAATCAAGAATGAAAACTGCAACAAGCAAACATGTCCAAAAAGAAAGGATCATTTTATATTTGTGCGTAATGCATCGTTAGTTGATATAGTATGTTCAACATTTCGTTATAGTTCCTCGAGTAGGAAAAACGAAAAAATGACCTTGGACCTTAAACAAACGTACAATAAATTATATTCACTGATCAAAACTATATTGCGCGGCGCACAATGATTGAATTGGTGGCGCACAATCCTCTCGTCTTCTGAATGACATCTTGAGAATCAGTCACTTTGTTGACGGTCATCATTATTCAAGTCCATCTCTTCCAGGCGCTGTTTCTTCTCATAACTATTTCCTTTGCACTACGTCTTCCTCCTATAATCGGACCGAAGATAATAATACAACATTTTCTATGTCAGAAATAGAATCAATCGATTTGAGGATATGAGAGTTTCGCGTCGCTTTCCGCTATTCAGCGAAATATGTCACACATATCGGTAAATGAAGTCCTAGAAAAAAAATTCATTGATACTGTTGTTATTCCGAAACGACGATAATTTTACGACGTTACAATTATAGAATGAAAGATACTTCAACTTCAATTTCAAACGGAAATCCTTGCAACTGTCGGTTATATTATTGAAGAGGATAATAAGTATACAATTACGTTACGAATTCAAATGATATTAGATTGAAGAACGTTGAAGTGGTGGGTTGACTTGGTATATATATATATAAATGAGCTCCATGAATCACAACTTGAATACTTTATTCGCAATCCATAAATATATCGAGGAGGAGCAAATCCCCAATCAAATCGATATTAATGTTTAAATGAGCTGGAGGAATGTCATAAAAGATAAGAATATAATATCATTACATAAATTTATTTTTCGGCATAGAAACAGTTATGGGTATAGGATATAAAAAGCTATATCAACAATCTCGGAAATGTCAATAACGGTGTTGAAGAAACGAGAATCGAATTGGCTACTTTTACATTCAATTCGTTAAAATATCGAAAAATTTTCGTGTTGTTCTTTTGAAATCGCAGTTTTTCGCAGGAGAATAACATTGAAAGTGATGGAAATACAGTCAAATAATTTTTCTTTCATTAATGTATCATTGAATAATTGGAAACATCAATTGTTTGAGAACAATCATTTACAAAATTAATTGAAAGAATTCACTCACATATGCATACATCTTTTTGAATAGCCAACATGATCGTTTCTTATAATAAATTCCCGGCGAAAGTGAACGATTACCAATGAAAAATTTTATACTAAAGTAATTCGACTGAAGGTGGAGTTAAGCGTGGAAAAAAAATAGCTGTCGCAAATCGAAGCCAAGTCCTGAAGCGTTAGTCACATCATTAATCGTTTCAAGAGTAGAATTCGAATGTGACGCTTCAAATAAATGACTCTATTTTGACTCATTCAATGGGTTATGGATTTTTCGAATATTATTCTCACACTCACGGACTGCGAGCGATGAATTTGTCAAATATAACCAAATGCTTTCATTTGAAACTATTCGATGATAATTATCGATAGTTGACAGTAAAACTATACTTCATATAGATATGTAAAATAACAACGAATGATTTCTCTCTTTCCGTTCGTATGATTATTCATATTAAACCACTTCCAAATAGATATCATTCAATAACTAGAACTAATTAAACTACAAAAATGTGGCAGTTCATTATAATACATTATAGAGATGATAATAAATTAAGAATAATTAATGATTAATCAATTATTGATAAACGCTCCTACAACGAAGAAGAGTCATCTAGCCTCTAATTTCATTATGAATTCGAATTATATGCTACTGATATCTTGTGAATGTCGATTGACATTACTAGAAAAGTAATCTATTGAAACAAGCAGAAAATTACATTTTAATAAATGTTACAATAATGGAACGTAAATAATATTTTCTCGGTATTTGTCGAAATTATGTCATAATTGATGAGCGGTTTCTTTGAAAGACGATGGAATTTTCTCACGAATAAAGAAAGGAGCATTTGATATTTTTATGGTGAATAGTTTCACGGTGTTTAAAATATATTTAAATTTCACGACTACCAAGCCATCCGTGAATCATGAGAATTTTCCGAGTGCAAAGGGAATTTAGCCCCCCCCCCTGTCAGCGGAGGTCCTACAATCGGGAACATCCAAAGATTTTGTTCATGCAAGTGATATCCATTTAAATTTTATCCGGGAATTCGGAATTTATTTATTGCTGCAAGAACCTCGACCCGAATTTTACCACGGCCGCTACGTCCACACTTTATATCATCCAGAGTTAACCGTACAGAAACCTTCATTTTTTTTTCACGGAGGTACATCGGAGAACTAGATAATCCCCGATTTACGGAACTATTGCAATAATTATGAGTGAAAGAGCAATTAAAGTTTCAACAATTTATCGATTCGTTTAAATATATAATTCTGGATATGAATACTCCCAACAATGTATCTATTTTATATAATCTTCATAAAAATATTTTTCCATAAAAAAAAAACTTTAAGTTGGAATCACGATGAAAGAGTTCCACTGATAGTTGTGATACTATCTACAAGTATAATAATCCTGTATAATATTCAAAGAAAAACTTGCCATTAGTACCGAGTACGTTGATGTTATTAACTGGATCAACCGAGACAGTTGAATGCTTTTCGAATGACGCCGTCCTAAAAACGTAGTCTCACACGGAATGCTATCGAATTTTGAGTATCTGAGATGAGTCCACTTGTGCGTCAAATCTAATCAATGAATACCTGTCAAATACCCTTGTCCCATTGAGTATATAAAGGTGAAATCACAAATCAAAATTCAATAAGATGTGCCATGTTACAAATTATATTATTTACATTTCATTGACTGTCAATAACAATCAGTTATGCATTATGACTGCCACCGCGGTAATACAAAATATCTGTTTGATAGCTTTCATTTACATATAATTGTGTTGACCTGGAAGAAGTACATGAAACGATTCTTAAACAATCGTTTGCTCATATCATTTATATTTGATAATTCACTTGGATGGCTTGTTCGTAATGGATTGGGAAACAAGCGAAATGCACTTAAATATACGATGTGTGCAACTCTAAATTCGTATTATATAGCTTCAATGCGCGAGTTTTACTAAAATTCTCTATCACAGTCAATGTAACATCCACGCTAATATCAATACATTTTTTTTTTATCATTCCTTCACAAATGAAAATCGTAAAAAAAAAAAAAAAGAAAGAAAATACATGACAATATGAAATATGAAAGTCCGAACGATCCCAACACCTTTTTCAACACACCGTGATGAAATGTACAAAAATAGAAACGAAAGATATGGCATAGGTGACGCGCAGTGGTGAAGAGAGAAACGACACACTGGGGTGCTGTATCGATTTCTTCTCCTCGAACGACGACGAGTGACGTCATGAACGTAGCTTTCACCATCCACGTGAGATGAAGATGATGTCGTTTTTTCCCATCCACACTCACCCTCTCAATTCTCCATCTCTAGCCCCTCCTTATTCATTCAATATAGTCTAAATGCTATTAAAGTTATTTACGATGCCATCGACCTTGTATATGTAGATGTGACGATAATCTGGTTAGAAGAAAAGAAATAAATAGCAAATCATATTGTCACTTGGGTAATGAAAATATATTGCAAAAAAATTGTTCATGTCACATTAAATCCTTTGGAGATATAGTCATATTAACTCTAAACATATGTTTGTACCTTAGAGTAATTCAATAATTCATCGATGAAAAACTTAGAGGGCTTCAGCGACTTTTACATAAGAAATATATAAATATGAAAATCGTATTTGTCTCATGTACGATTTAAAAAAGTGTCTCTGTGTCAGCAAATATGTGTATGAAGGCAACGTACTATATCTATCGATGAAATATGTCAATGTGCATTCTTAGCTCATCAGGTTGACAGAGATTTTATGCACAACATTCTCACGTAGTAGTACATATCTAGCATGTGAAACATGCAGAAATCTCTACTCGGGGCATATCCAAATTAGTGAACCATCCACATGAGATTCATGTAATTTTAACGTTAATTCATACTCAATTGCGCACGGCGCCCCAGTAATTTTCACATGCAAATTATACAAGCGTCTACTTCGCTGATTCAATTATTAAAATATTGATGATGATAAGATATAAAAAAATCGCACATGAACGTTGATTTTTCTTCTGATTACGAAAGAGTAGAGCCCAATTAAAAATGATTACAAGAAGTTTCGTAATAGCCGCATAATTCATCAATAATCTGGTGATAAGAAATATCTTTAAATTGCTCTCGATGACCGAACATTGTGAAGCAATCAAGAAATTTTATGCTATCATAGTTTATGAAGTATTTTTCCATAGAAAATTCATCTGTAACTGATTTGATGAACGTAATAATACTTATACTTCACCAACTCTCTGAAGCTTCGATACTTTTATTCGCACAAATTAAGTAGAGCACCAATGTTGCTACAACAGCTTATTATAAATGTCAACTTCGAATTCGAAACTACAGATTATGCAAAGCGTAATTCTGAATATATGTCAAAGTGTGTGGACAATTCAACTTGCTCATTTTGAACGCGCCACAACAAATTTTGAGATTTTTATTTCAAATTCAGATATAGTCGTGACTTGAGAAATGCGTAAAGATTGGAAAAATTTTCCGACTATTATGAATCGGCTATAAATATTTAGCGAACAAATAGATCGGGTTCCAAATATTTATTTTAATTATTATTAAAAATGTGAAAATCCACAGTATATGAATTTAAGTTCCCGTCGTAAAAGTACGAAAAATTGTTTGCTCATCGTACAAAAGTTTAAACATAATCTGATTTGTGCCGACGAATTGTCCAATGAATTAAAAGCCTTGCAGACAAATAATAGCAAAGTTATATGAATATATCATGAGTAACATCCTCAATGATCGTAGTCTAAATTAAATTATCGAAAGAAAAGCGTTGGAATTTTTCAACTTTTTTATATTGTAACTGAAATCGTATCTATATATATATCTGTATATTAGTACCTTTTACCAAATGATATCACCAAATATCATAATATTTGCAGAAAATATTTTACTCGAGCTTTTATAGGAAAAAAAAACGCAAAATTTTTCTCCATCTTGATTCTGAGACTGTTTTAATTCCCGAAAAGTAGTTTCTTCTGCTATACGGCCGTTTCTTAGACAAGCTTTGCTACTCAACAAGATGAAATTGATGACTGTTGGGTTAGTGATTATCATCACTTTCCAGCGACTCAACGATTTTCTTGGCATCGCTTCACCACCACTCTTATCCAGTCCAATGCACTTTGCTACATATGTATTGGGAAAGTCCTCCCATAAAACACGTTATATTTTCCAATCAAAAATTATTTGTGCAGGCTATATATACTTGCCACGCCAACGAATCAAAAAATGAAATGAAGAAATTTTTGCAAGAGAATGCATCGTGAATTTCTTCGCCACGGTAGATAATTGTATATGATTCGTTCTCGTTAGTAATTTGCACATGCAAATATCACTTCCGAGCCAATTCCGAAGTATATTGTTTTGTTCATTCCATTACTTCGCTTAAGATGACATGTCAATTGATGTAAAGACTTTTTTTTCTCATTATTTATGCACATGTATATTTATGCGCTGAATCATGAAGATAAAAAAAAATAAACTTGTCCTGGAGATGCAATTTCAAACTTCCAAGGACGATTCCTACGATTTTTATCAAAGCACTGAAATAAAAATTAACAAAAAGTGCACATTTGGTTGAAAAATTGAAATATTTTTATCAGGACAATGAAAACGAAATTTTGTACATTAAGGAAAAAATTTCATCATTTATTTGTATTACGTTATTTGCATTTCTGTGCCAACTGAGGTTGAAGCATTGTGTGCATCTGAAGTATAATGGGGTGGTATTTGAAAGCCCTCAAATCCTTGAGGTGGCAGAAGGCTCTTTACTTGAGTCGATAAGAAAAGACTGCTACTGTGTGTCAGCGCTTCTGAGTTCATTTTTAACCTCGAGTGCTTCGCCTTGTTCCTGTAATAAAAAATGAATTCCCTTTCATTTCGATAAGTGAGCTCAAAAGTATTCCGACGTAGTCAGGCGAATAATATCAGAAAATGATATGATGATAACTGACACGCCCAACATTACGTGGAATCAAATCACTAAGAAATTTCCTGGTGTTCGATTAGGTTTCCAGTGTACAGAATTTCTCCGATTCCCGATCTGGGTAGTGATTGGTTCACAGAACAAGTTGACTAGAAAACAATATCTGATATTTTTATATTCCCTCCAGAACCCCACTTTATAATGTCAAAGTTCAACAGGGGAACGCCCACACCCAATATTAATTATTTATTATCAATCCCAAAGTTGAGGCAATTTAAAAAACGTAGGGCTGCCAGAAGCTACTCATTTCAATATATTCTCATTCACTCCGATCGTAGTTATACATTTGATTTTATCGTTCATAACTGATGATCCAAACAAAGTTTTCTTTCGACCTGAAACATAACTCTCAGTTACCCAACAGTATTGAAAAGTATTCATGCAGTCTTTCAACTTTTCTTTCCTTTTTTTTTCACATTTACACATTGGAAAACAAACTTTTCTGATAAACATCAAGAAGTTTTCATTCCGTAGAACTGTATATTCTCATGAAAATTCAGCTTCGACGGTAGCTCTATCGGTTCTCCAGTATTTTCTAATCGATACATCGCCATATCCACCATTTTCGAGTGGCGACGCCCCAATTTAGAGAAAATCAGTGACAAAAAAATGCAAGTATATTTTTGCTTGGGAACTTCGCAAGATAGTAGGACAATTGCCAAAATGATAACGATTGTGATGATCATTAAAAATATTCATGAAGTGTGAATTAAGGCGCTCTAATTTGGTGTCACTTACATAGCATTAATAACATTTGACAGACGTCGATTTCCTCCGAAAACACTGACACAGTCCCCTCTCAATAATGCATTCAACTAGAATACAATGATGTTGGTGAAAAATTATGGAAAATCAGATGGACCAATGATGAACCGGATTGCAAAATTATCCAAAAAACAAAAGTCAAAAGCTACATGAGTGATTACAACCACGAAGAAGTTTGAACAAATTTCAAAACACTCAAAATTTTGTCGCAAACATAAAAATGAACAGAATTCATCGAAGAGGTTTTGAAGACTTCTACAAATGAAATTGATTTTTGTGCTTGAACGAATATTCTATATAAACTTATAGCAATGATAAAGATGTAAACCTACATTCAGTATATAACTAACACACTGAAACCAATTGCAGAGTTGCAATTTTTCAGAACTACGTACTTATATATAGCGAACGTAATTCCAGCTGAAGTGCAATTTTCCACAACGAAAGATATCATCTCGTAAAATTTTTATGCAATACTAAAAGTAATAAGATGGCAGAGTATATATGTATACCTTAAATGTAGATATATGTATGACGGAACTAGAACCACGTGAGTATATGCACCAAAAGTTTCACTCCCTGGATCCAAAGATCAAATATTTTATTATGTGCACTTCATTCCTCTGAATTTACGTATTCATGAGCATATTGAAAGAAACAAAATTAATATCGTATATGAATTCATTGCAGCCATATTATGTTTTTGACAAGGTTCCATTGCTAGAATCATTCCATTCATCATGCAAACGTATTTTGTGAAACCGAAAAATAACACATTGCACCGCATTTTCTCTTTTTTTTTCGTTTCTTCATGAATGTAAATGATGACAACTCTCATAAAATACAACTATAAATTAAATCCGACCAAGAAAAGAGCATTTCTATTCTTCACACAGAGAGCAAGGAGGGACTGAAGGACATTTTCATGAACTTGAGCATTTGAGACTGAACAGAATAAAAACAAAGCGACAAAGCTCATCATAACAGTATGAAATATGGATTGTCTCAATTTATATCAGAAATGTCAACTATATCTGAAAGTAAACAATATAATATTATCACTAAAGAAGCACTCCCACCATGAGAAGTGCATTCTACTGCAATACATTTCAGTAATAGTCGCCATCTATTTTCAACCTGAATATTATGCCTTTGTTTACTAATCAATCATATCCAAATAGAAATCGATAAAATGCGAAAATAAGAGTTATTTGGCTCGTGTCATTCTGTTGAATATAGACAAAAAAGTTTATCGCTATTGATTTTCTCTTCACTTCCGACATTTATATACTCTGTAGTTGAATTGTAAACGATAATGGAGAACTATAGTGCCTGCATGACCGCACAATAATATATCACAGCTACCTTACAAATACACGATTTTTTTCCTGGCAACTTTGTTGATACATATTCATGGCAACATTGAAAATTCATCTAGATATTTGGATATGGAACGATGGTATTGAAGTGTGGCGGAAAGGGTCCTCTACTCTACGGGATTCGTATAATTCCATCACCTGCTGACACCGTAAAGCCATAGTGGAAGTAATTTCTTCGCAGACTATGAAAAGAATATATCAGTTGAAAAAGATCCAATTTTCCATTGAAGTTGTGTTTGTCGTAGCGTTTCAATTTCTTCGCGTGTGTTGAATCAGGAGGAGCGTCTTTATGTAATTCGAGATCGAATGCGAATTGTGAACTGTTGAATTCGATGCTCTAACTAATAAGAGCATCGAATTCAACAGTCATCTAGAAATTCAACATGTAGTACTGCAAACTGTGTTCACATTTTTCGATTATTTCACAGTCACCAAAGCAATTAAACATAAGTGTTACGGAATTTATTATCAAGTATAACTTGACTCAACTCAAAACCCGAATCTGGTGAAACAAAGTATCTATTGCAATGTCTTACCGCAAAATGAAAAAGAAATGAAAAGAAAACATGGCTCCGATATCTTCAACTGCGCGTTTTATATGGTTGCTACAATTATTCCCGAACTTCTCACTGTCGTGATAAAAATGAAATAGGAAGTATCCATATGGTTTCTTGGTGATCACAGCCACTACATCGCGATTACGATTGAGAGTCAAATAATCTTCAAGAAAATGGATGATCACGTTATAATCATACGCGCGCACAGAAATCCTCCAAGAAAGTTGTTCTCTGTGCACTAACTTTCCTCTATCTGATTGAATTATTCCGGCGCATTGTTCATTTTGTCATTTCTTGTACCAAAAGGGTGCGAAGTGATGCATACAAACTTCTGGTTATGACCACGTGAGACACAATACATGTATGCCATAAATATGTAATAGTTATATGCATGTACAAACTTTTGTAAACGCATCGACGTCGTTATCAGCAATGCCTCTGTAATATGTGACATTTGACATTAAAAAGAATGACTTAGGAGGACGTGTAAGAACATGATCATGTTAACAGCATACAAACATGGACAAGGTAAATATGTGCAAACTAGGCGAACAATCAATTCAGTAGGGCCTATCTCTTGGCCACGCGCCAAACTCTTATTCACCATTTCCATATCTACATTCCCACCTAATTAACATTTCTCGAGACTGCGCGCGATTTACTGTACTTCAATGTATCTTCATTTCAATGTTCCAAAAAAGAAATAGAACAAAACAAATGAATGAATAAATGATGGGAGTCATTAATGCAGTAGATAAAATTTGTCGATATAACGTATCCTTGGAAAATAATACATCATTTAAATGCGACGACTATATCGATTGCTTGTTGTGTTCAGTTCAACAGACAGATAATCAATTTTAAACAATGGCAACACGCCAGACATAAGTACACTTTCATCGAAACGTTTTTTCTCGAGTTTATTTCGTTATTATATATTTACTTGCGCCCAACGTTTATTCGATTTCAATTTCAATTTCATTTTTTTGTTTAAATGCATTATCAAGTTTTATATTGCATTGATGCATTGCACACGTCAATCAATGTGAAAATTAACAAGGATACAGAGGACCAAAAGGTGATAGACTATAAACATGACAGCCCAAGAAAATATCAGATAAACTAAAGTAAATATCTCTCTAGTTGATTCAGTCAACTGAAAATTACTGGATGACAACATCAAATTATGTTAATTAACTTGTGTGCAAGTTTGTGTACCTTGCCAATCACACGACAGTGATAGATAAGCGATCAGAAAATTGAAATCCCCAGAAACAGATAATTAAATAGATATATTGATATTTCATTTTGTCAGAGAACGATATTAATTGTACCGTAGGACTCATCATTGCATAGAAATGTATTTCTATAAAATCAAGGGTCTTTGTATGATATGTATCGTTACGTCATATAAATGTATTGGACATACATTTTTTACAAAGTAATTCTATAATCCTGTTTTAAATTACATACAACTGCTTCGACTATACAAAATATTGGTACTAGCTGCATAACCGACGTAACTTTTTGAAGCACCGGAAAACCAAAAATTTGAATTATAAAGATTCATTCAACTTCATTCGTGCAAATTGAAATCATTTCATATATCAACGTCACGTAAAACCCAATTCGCTCTTTCAGTAACGTTATCCCAACGGACGCTATGAAATAGGTATAGTGACTCGAACAGATATTTTTTCACTTCTCTGAATTTTCTGAATAAAAGCGCCATCCATTCACCCTCATCTTTATGAATGTTTTGAAACTGGAATTTTTCACAATCTCTTCCTTTGGAGTCGAGAAGTGTTTCATTTTACATTTTTACCACGACCACCATTCATTGCTGGAGCTCCCTAGTTAAAATGACGTTAGTTAATTCTGAATGAACAGTAACTCTAAATTCATTCGAGCTTCAACGTTTTGAAATGAAAATGTTTTAGTACACTGACGTATAATCGTAGCACTATCACCAGATCCTGACGAATTTTCGTAGGACAATTCATAATGAAATAATATCAAGAATACATCTAAGTATTGAGATAACAATTTTACCACAAGTTTCAGTTAGCATTTTTTCTTGGTCTCGCAATATCAAGAAACATAGATACATCAAATACATATTCAGGTGAAAGATTGAATCCCCAATAGTTATTCAATTACATTGAATCGGAAATAATGGCATGAAGTGTCGAACGAACTTGATATTCTCACGAAATAAGAATGGGATTGTGACAAAGTTCGAATCTCGTTCTAATACCATCCATCATTTTTGCTTCAATGTCTCTGGTGACTGACAGAAAATTCATCCCAATATCCTACTTTCATTTCCCACGAAAACTCAAAATTATGGAATACTTCACTTCTAATTACTCTTGCACTTCTCTACATTCAGTTAGTCGGATTCCATCTTTGGAGCGCAAAATATCTCAATTTTTCGATTTCTTTATTATTTTTTTCTATCATACTATATCAATTCAAATCGCGAATTTGATGACTGTTGCTAAGATCCTATATATAGCCGATATATGAATACAGTAATTTCAGGTATAAATAAATTCCACCCGTATTTGATCTATACAGTTTATGTTTCATATCCATATCTATCATTGTTCATCGTCAATCGATATTTGTGTGGTAATGTAGAGCAGGAATGAATCCCCTCAAGGGATATGTCATTATCACGAGTACATGAATATAGAACATATATAATTACCCAACGAAGCGGGCAATCAATTCGCAATGGAGCTGGCTGCATGCCAGACGTTGCTAACCGCTCCACGTTGGAATGTATACACATGGGGGCTCTTTTTCCCACTCAATCCATGAAAGCTTTTTTTTGCCCTTTCATTGCTCACATGTTTTGCCATAATGTATTTTGATTCGATTCTTTTTTTAATATCTTCATCACGTCATCATACACAATATCATATGCAAGAGGTCAACATGCCGAAATCTCATCACCACGACAAGAAATTTGTATATTGTTGTGTCCACTTTACCATCGAAAATGTTCATTTCAACTTTTGTTTGAATTCCTAAAATATCATCAATTAAACTCGTATGTTCAAGTGAAGAGAATTGAAACTTCTTATTTTTCCGTATGATACACTTTCGTCGGACCGTCAACGAGACGAAAATTCAAAGACAGCGTGGCAAGAATTGTCGAAGGAAATGTCGTGTTGAAATTGAACCGTTATACATCAACAGATGAAAACAAACGCTGTACTAAAGTCCCAATTACCTCATTCCTAAAATGTATACACTCGAAATAAAGAAGAAAACTGTTGTAAACATTTTGGAAACAAATTTAAGTCGGAATATCAAAAATTTGGAAAATATTTCAAACATTTTTGCATGTTTGAACGTCTTTAACGACTCTGCTTACATCCATTATCATGAAATTAATAAAGAAATAGCGGTGAGCTTATTATAAACTTGTCTAATAATAAATTCGCAATAGATTAAGATTAACAAGACAACTTATTTACGATGAATTATTGCGTTACATTTATGCACAGAATAAAAATGGCTTTTCGCGCTAAACTCATATGGGAATACGGGCGTAGTTGCAAGAAATTGGAAACGTTGTGTTAATGGAGACTAATTATTCAGAGTGTTCAATTTGTCTTTTTTAAATGATATCATTCTGAAAACTGTTTATATAGTCTGCACCACAAGCATATGAATAGTACTTTTGCAATTCTACGCTTCTGTCTCCCCATTGTTTATTGGAACACACTCATTGATTTATAATTTTTTTTTTTTTTTTTTTCAATAGAGAAAGTTGTAATACCAATTCTGCTGTGCATAAAAATTGCTTGTAATGGAGTGATAAGATCGACTTATCCGCAATCGCAACTATTTCTGAAAATTCACGTCTCTGTCGAAGTGGCAACATTTCGTATTGTACATTGTTTTTTTTTTCCAATGCCGAGATAGCTATTAAAAACTGCTTGTGAGAGAACTACTGTCATTACGTCTATTTCGTACTGCAACAATGTCAGAGTACGACGTCGTCCACATTCTGTTGCTCTTAGTTTTTTATAATTTAATTTATTGATCTTTCGGATAAAGACAGTTTCTCTGAGAATATCTAAAAAAAATCAAACTTAAATATTCCATAATAATGTTCTATTTCAAGTTAGTGTGAAAATCCGAATAAATATCTCAAGTCAAGTTCCAGTCACACATGAAAACCTTTATAACAAACAAGTTGGATTATTTGTAAGAGAAATTCAATACATTCTGATTCTCGATTGAAAAACGCACAGAATTCATAAGAATTATTGAGAAAACTCATTGACTCAAGACAGGTTTTACGGGCAGTGGGTGGACCAATTGATATATCCACAAATCGCGTGACTATACTACCGATCTGATAAATGAGCCACTTCATCTTTCTCAGTTCTTTAACCCCAAAAAGTCGTATCAACATACTTCGTTCTCGTGTAGGAGCACGAGGCTTCATAAGACCAAACGACAGTATACGTGATATAAAACAAATCACACAGGCGTATGGTGTATTTTTCTCTTTGCTTCCAATGTAATATTTATCAAATAAGTTGGAAGTCTGAAAAGCCATATTCAACGCCTCATATGCATTTTTCAGGCGAGTGGAATTATACAAAAAATATTTATATCGTATGACGAATGCCAAGTAATTGTATGCGCCAACAAAATCCTCCGTCAGTGCCAAACGGACACATAATCTTTTTTTTCCCCTTCAGCCATTTGGATCCGCTCAGATATGAGTAAATAAGCATGGTAGAAGCATTAGAAGAACGAAACGCGAGGATTCGTATTTTTTTGATTTCATCTGTGCCTCATCTCTTTTTTTACATGGATTTCTGAAGTAAGGAGCGAATGTTGAATAAATAATAAGGTCCCGTGGTTGGGATCATATGTCCTATCTCAGTTAAGCTTGAGCCACATGCGCAAGAGAACAGATGAGAATAGATCAAGCTACAGTTCAGAGGGACAATTTCGTTTCCTGGAGCTATGACGAGTTTTATCAGTACACGAAAAATACCGACCGCGTTCTAACATAGTATAGGAGCCTTTTCGTGAAGAAGGGTGACTATCAGAAAGCATTGACTTTATTTCAACTTAAATGTGTAGCCATGTTGGGTGGTATGTACTACATTCATGTTCAACAACACTAAATCAAAATTTATAGAATGTAAGTAAAGAATTAGTTGCACTATTTAATATCCAGCCTATCCACTTGATGGTAAATTTTTGAAAATTTCAAAGAATTTCCAAATTCATAATCTTCCCACATAATTTTAATCTGTAACATTCGATTTACATAATATAACCTCAGAGAAGGTATTGAAACCTGGAACGATAGTGAAAGAATTGTGACAAAAATTAAGTTCCAACTCATCGAGACTTATCACAAAACCAAATAAGTTGACCTCAAATTCAACCGAACCCTTTAAGGAAAGATATTTGTAGCCAGATAACCAACGGAAATGTGCGATATCGTCCAATAACATATACCAGATCCACAATTCCATTTGTTATGTGTCACTTGAGTGTCAATTTTTTCCTATACCCATTCAGAAGGTGACAATATTTTTATCTATAAAAATATGCTTTCATTATCATTGTGATTCGTAAATTTAAGTAGCTGATATTTCGAACAACAATATTAGATGATGTGGAAAAAAACTCGAAAGTTATATAACGGATGACGATAAAGTAATTTCGGATTTCGTGAATTTTACTCTTGGAGAATTGGCGAGGAGCCACACTATAAATATCATTGTGACATTCACATAAGACGATAAAAATTTTCAACTATCTTGTCAATATGAATTGCATCATACTTTCTACACGGATTTGGTATGAAAAAAAGAATAGTGGCAGGAATTATTTATTGCGCGACTGTCTCACATATTTATCTTACATTACCTTGTGATACTTTGGCTGATGAAATATTCCGATTCCTTTGAGAAATTGCACATTCTCACGTCTAATCCGATAACAAATGTACAAATTTTTAGGGCGGCGTCGAGTGCTGCGCCAGCTGCAATTTGAAAACAGATATTGTTGAAATGGATCATACTCATAAATCATAGAAAGAGATAAAGAATACAGGACAACGCTGGACAATTGTACCTATTGGTCCAAAATCATTATTGGAAATGTCTAAATTTAAGGACGAAACTTTCATGCAACCCGTCGACATCACTTCAGCAAGTCCCATCCCCGTTTTCGTTCCCAAACAGCATCCGCTTATATTCAAACTTTCCAAAGACGAAATCCTCAATAACACTAAATATTGATAAAATTGCATTGTACCGACTTCAAACTAAATAACTCAAAAAGCAAAAATAAACGACTAATTCGATGATATTTGAAAACACACGGGCGCATATATGAACTCCTCCTTCATCACGCAGTGGGTTTAGTCGAAGATTCAACGATCGGAGAGATGTTGTAGATTCTTGAAGCAGCCCATGAACAATACCAGCAACACCATTCGAACCAATCCCATTATTTATTAAGTAAATATTTCTGACATGTTTATGAATTTTCAAAAATTCGCCAATAGCGTGCGCCCCTGTGTCTGCAAGCTTGCAGTGAGACAAATCGAGCTCACCAATCTGAAGAAAGTAATCTTGATTAGTTGAAGTTTCACTGGTTTTATAAAATTGTCTAATAATAATTTACTTACATTGTTGTTAATGACAACCCCTTGGAGAAGTGCAGCAACACGCGGCTGGTCAAGATTACTCCTTGTGATGCAAATCTTTTCCATTTTCAAAGATGTTTTAATACCTCGCCCAAGATTTAGACAGTCTTCAACTGAAAACCTTCGGAACGAACCAATGCATTCTTATATGAAGGAATTCTTACATTAAAAACTTATACGTTCAAATCTGTTTGAATTTTCAGTCATTATTATTCAACATACAAAAATAAATTAAAAAAGATCTGAATGATTCGTTTTTCTCTTCCATTTGTTCTCACTTATTTATTAGTCATGAATTATATGTTCATCATCCTACTAATAAAGTGAAGATTCGTCAGTTAAATGTACAAAACACTGGCGAAATTGCCTGAATGATACGAAGCAATTTTGTTATAATTCCATGTACTCGACATATTCTAAAATTGGACTAAGTGAGATATACCACTTGAACATCAAAATTCATACAGCAAAATTTTGAATTGTATTTTCATTGAAACACTCATGTTCATATCCTTCTCTCACAAATTATCATAACCACAAACAACATCCCATTTAGATGTTCAACTTCAGTCACTGTGATAAATGTCGATGAAAGTATGTATACATACACCAATGAGTGTACAGATGCCAATATATTGTACACATGTATATAGAGACTCACATGATTACGAATTAAACGAGATTACTCACCTTCGATGAATGGCAACTTACTCAAAATCTCGCCATTCGAAGCCATCATTCAAGTAAATGACACCAAAGTTTAAACGAATCTCTTGCAACTCAGTCAGTTGAGATAAAATAACATTGAATGGAATATGGTGAACGGGGAAATCTACCACACTACACTGGTCCTCATCATCATCACCCGACCATTTGAATGGGGACCTATAAAACCCATGAAAGAAACGTCCCATAGAAACTTTATTTCATTTGGTACATAATTCAATAAAGAGTAAAGAAAACTTGTGCAATTTTACTTCTATTCCCTCATCCCTCAAAAACTGTGGAAAAACCCCAATTCTATTTTCACGACTTTAGAAAAAAAAGAATAATAAAGTTCCAAGTGAATACGACAGAAACGAAAAACCGCTGCAAGTTTAGAGTTGAAGAACAGCATAAAAAGATAAAATAAAAAAAGAAGTTAAGTAGTCGAATAAAAATTGACGGTGATAATATTTGGGGATATTTCAAATTGCAACAACAACGTTTGTACTTTACTTTGACGGAATTAACGAATGAATGATGAGTGTATGAATATGCGGCTGCACGAGCTTGATAAGAGCATTGCACTTTGCTTCATGGAGTTCGCAATTTTCCATGGTTTGGAGATATTCGGAAAAATGCCGTTCGCAATAAAGACGTCGCCACGAATTTCCATGTTCTGCTGGATTATTGTATTCCCATCTGGAAATTAACGATAATTATTATTATTATGGTGCTTGAGTATCGCATGTATATCATTCTTCGATAATAACAGAAATCAAATATTCATTAATATTTGATTGGGATATATAACTCCGTAATTGCATGGCTACACATATATTATGTACGAAAAGTGAGATCAATTATCGTTCAATAAATTCATGTTATAGATGGAATGTAAATGATAGACTGCAGCCTACTCCACTTAGGAACACATGTTCATCAATATAAAATGATGTAATTATACTCATATGACCCATATATTTTGGTGCATATTTTCTCTCTCAATCGAAAATATATATACATATATATCCGCTCATTGAGCTGCAAGAGAGCATTTGATTCGGAGATCATTTTGGCAAAACAATTCATTGTCTGCATCACATTTCCTACATAGTTCAAAGTACAGTTTCTAGAAGTTTTATGAGGAAAAAGGTAAATATGCCAGCAACCTAAAGGTAAATAAAGGCTGGCATTTAAGAACTTCAAAATATATAATTATTATTATTTAAAAATATATCCCATCGTCGATGGTGAATTCTTTACTCTGAAAAACTAGATGAATTTCGTGCGGAAACTCGGACGTGAGCTGCGGAATACATATTTGGCGAAGGTCGAATGAACGCTCTACATACAAATTCATACGTTCCCATTCCAGTGAAGAGTATAACGATAATCTCTCGAAAAAGTAAAGTATCATTTCAATGGATCTCATTGTCTAAGAAATCAAAGACGTATTCAATAGAATTGAATTGTCCGATTTCAACTCCGAGTTTTAGAACGTAATGAATGAAAACCTAACTTGTCACTATTTTTTTATTGGAGTTCAAACTGTGCGTCGCGCAATTGGGATCGCTCTCAGATGCAAAATATTTCTCATCCTCGATTCTCCATTGTTTCTGACTGTGAATTGTTCCTGGCATTTAGTATAATCACCGTATTCTGCGTATTGGAAACACCAATCATTACCACTTTAGGCGACTTTTTTGGCCAATCGTGGTATAGCATAGCAACTAGCCGCGTTCAATTTTTTTTAACTTTTCTTTGAATGTGACACCTATTGGTATCGAATATGAAAAAACGATCTTGCAAGTAAGCACCACCAAACAATACTAGTCATGGGCGACCTACCTACTCTCAAGTGAGCGTAGCGGGCGAGCAAGAACAACCCAACTTTTTATGTTTGCTGCTTTACAAGATATCTCACTTTTAATGGGTACAGTTACTTTTAGTATTGATAACGCGCAAAAGTTGTTGCCAGGGACTCGGATGGGAAACAAAAAAAAAATTCTCATGCATCATCATATGATCAAAGAATATTGCATACCTTAATTTTTGTAATAATTTCTGTAATAAACTAATCAACCTGGGTATATTCGACAACATTTAGTCCTTCACTATCAATATTACTACATCTATTTACAGAACTACAATTGTTCACTAAATGAAAAATGTTGCTTCCTCTTAACTTCCACAATTGTGTTTGCCACAATAAAGGAAGGACGTCCAAATAATAATCGCGAAAAAAAAATAATTCATTCAGAGCTAATAAATAACTATGATCAACTTCGATGGTGAATGAATTGAGATTCGCCTGCTATACAAATATCCGTAGGTATTAAAATAAGTGGAATATGCCCAAAAATAATTCTCCTTAAAAAGTTCTGGAGAAAATACTTCATTCTTAGCACTTTTCTCGTTTTTTTACAAATATATTGAGCAAGCAATTCGTTTTTATGTGTGTGATATCGCACATTCGATGCTCTATCATCAAATTGAAGGGAAAAGTTCTACTCGAATCCAAAAACGCAGAATGAATTAAACAAGTGCAAAAAATAAAGACTTCCGGATGGACATGTCCAAAGACCCAATTTGTGCATGCAATACAAACATTAATGTTCATTAAGCATAAAACATCGAATTTTGAGTAATAGGAAGTAAAGTGTAAAAAGAAATTAACTCTTCGGCGATATGAAAATTGAATTTATATATATGATTAAATATATTTAGTGGGAGAGTGGAAGAAAAGAGAGTTGACATGGTTGACATAGTGCATTTACCTATCTTTGGCAGCACGACACCAATAATGTTCGTATGGGATCTTCTCAATGACGAGCTCAAATGGAAGATCAGTTGGTAAAATTTCCAAAAGCGCATCACGGTCAGCACTTGTTGGAAGTTCATCAACTACGGGTGAACTTTGCCATCTTTCGATCAACGCCCGCAGAGCGAGTGTCTTCAGATCAGGCACAACCAATTCATCCCACGTCTCATTCTCCGCACGAATGCTTCGTCCTTGTTCATGAGGAAGAAGTATCGTTTGAGCGGAACATCTACACCAATTGGAGATAACAGAGTTAAAAAAAAAAAGATCAACACATGTTAGAAAATGATATTAGAGGGCAATATTTAATTTCCATTCAGTGATATTTCCAGTCACTCGTATAATTTCATTTTTTATTACATTCGCTTATATATTTATAAATAGAATTCAATTCTAATAATGCGATAGCGTACAACTGTGGAAGTATTCAATAACATAATATAATATGTTCATGATTAACTAGTTGTCTTTCTCTTCACTTTACAACAGAGCTCTTATAGATATTTCAGAATTTAGTATAATTACCTGTAGACGCTGAATACATTCTTTGAGATTGTGTGCGGAACACGCATTTTTCACGTTCATTCATCAATTCTCCATACGTCCCAAGCAGACACGTGCTGAATTTTTTAGTAAATAATTATTGCAATAAGTTCATGTCCCAATGATTTATATCTAGATACCCGCAGCATCACATTGTTAGAATAGTATAACTTTCTTACAATTAAATAGAAATATTTATAACAAGTTGAAAAATGTAATAAAAAAGTACTTCCATTAACCTAGTTGAATAGATAGAAATATTTATATGGAATATGTTAATCCATGAGAAACCTCTCTAAAAGAATAGAAAAATGTTGCAACCGTAAATTTTCCAATAACAGTATCAATATATTAGTCCTCACATACGTTTTTGTTTTTTTGTTTGAAGGAATGTCCAGAGGGTGTCGTCCAAGAGGATTCATTCAAAGATATCTATGCTAAATTCTTTCCCCATGGAAGTGAGTATCATCAATACTATTCTACTCATCAACAGTAATATGCATTGATTTCTGATTAATAAAATGTGTTGCAGATTCTAGTCACTATGCCCACTATGTGTTCAAAGCTTTCGACGTTAATTGCAGTGGTGCCATCAGCTTCAGGGTAATACATATACATATCTATCCATTCATAGTACTCTGTCAACAATTCATTTTTACGGATCCAATCAAATGAAAAACAAACTCCGCAACGAAAGTACCCATAATAAAAAGTAAAACTTTCGGGAAAATGGCTGCATAAGTTGCTACCGTAACGATCGCAATAGCAGCACAATGTCAGCTGTGTAATTTGAATTCAATAATTTCAGGATTTGTTGGTAACTCTTTCAACACTACTGCGAGGCAGCATTTATGAAAAATTACGATGGACCTTCAAGCTTTACGATATCAATGGTGACGGATGCATTACCAGAAATGAATTGGGTGAAGTTGTGACAGCTGTCCATGATCTCATGGGTGCTAAGCATCCCGCAGAAGAAGAGAGACAAGCCCGAGAACAATTAGACAGAGTATTTGAAAAACTCGACCTCAATCATGATGGGGTCATTACGATAGAGGAGTTCATCGAAAGCTGCCTTAAAGTACGTATTGTCATTGTTATTATAATTTTATCAGTTGCATCATTTTTAACGCACTCCTTCGAGATATAAATGTTCTGACATAGGATTTCTAGACAACTAGAGAACTCACGTCATCATAATTCATGTAGTTTCACTACAACTCACATTTCAAAGTTTACCACTCCAATTTTCATGATTAATATTCAATATTTGTGTTCAATTCTTTTTTAAATAACACTGAATATATCTTTTCTAATATAACTCAAGGTATTGGCGTAATTATTCTTCCCTATGTATTGAATCTCCAGAGGGATTGGAAAGTATTGAGGGAGATTGGAGGGTACTCTCTCACGCACGCACTCACGCATGCACGCGGTCTTGTACTCGTGTAAGCGTATGCGTGATAGAGACGTGCTCGCACCTCGTCTCTGTATTGAAGGAAAATATTTTCTGTTTTTTTTTTTTTTTTTTTTGTTCAACTGAAACAACACATTTTTATATCCATTCAAATTCCATTCTGCAGAAACTTAACGAATCCAATTCAGATAACCAATTTTAAATGAACCTCGTCTCGAAATCATTTTTATATTCCTACACATTCCTATATAGTGGTTGAATCTAGTGGTTGCATTCCCAAGACACAATATGTATTTCGGGATTCAACAGTATTGAACAGGCAAGGTCACTGTTGTTTGTGCGATAATACCTTATGTATCAAAAGCTACCAATCAGCGGTGCACAAAATCTAATTTACTCATACATGAACAACAAAGTTTCACCAATATCGACCTGGAAAAGTCATAGTTTGAGACGATTCTCTCGGTAGAAGTTTCCGAATTCAGTTTACACTGTAGCATAAGATCACTGACAATAATACATCGTCAAACTATAAACCCCACAAAATTTGAACCACACCATCAGCTTTTATAAATGCAACAACAGAATGCGAAGGTAAAAACTGAGAAATATATGAGACAAGTCTATGAATGATACACAATAACAATGAAGAAATATCTACATGTTCAAATGGCAACTATTGTTCGGGACCATTATCTATTCTGATATCTTCCAAGTTCATTGGGTGAAATTATGTGAATACAAAACAAGCTTCAATAAAAACTTTCGAAGATTGTTGAAAAAACTTTAAAAATATTCCATTTTTATTCTAAGAATTCTTTCAAGTCTCATAAATAAGGATCATGAACCCGAATGTATTTATTCAAATACCTAGATAAATGATGAAAATTAAGTAATACCAAGTGTATGCGTAATAATAATGAAACTAGTAAGAAAAATAATTTGATGCGAATTGCATGATTTCAACATTGTCAAGGGACATTTGAAATTTAACCTAATGCACTGAATAAAAGCTATCACTCGTTCATATACTCTCCAATATAATGTTGGAAAATTTGCTCTTGATTGCAGGATGAGGTGATCACGCGGTCATTGGCAATGTTCGATTGTGAGCTCTGATCTCCGGTGAACATTAGTCCCTCACGATTAGTGACAGTGACACCGCCATCGTCACGCTCAGGGACCACGTACTCTCATCAGTCACTTACCAGTTCGTCGCCGACACCGCCGCTTTATTCTATTCTGTCTTCAGTATCAGACTCAGTCCCGAAGCATCCATTACCATTGATACCATCACCAACATCGCCGATAACATCACCAACATCACCAATATCACCGAAAACATCACAATGGCAATCACCGTTGCAGTCGCCATCGCAAGCATTGCATTATAATAATTTTCAAGTTCAACAATGCTACCATTCAGTTATACATCCATGGTGTGACAGTGCCCAAATGGGTACCATAGTTGAACAACAGTCCACTACGCCCCCTGATTTCTTACCAACGATGATAAAAAACAAGTTATTGAACAAATTAACTGAAATTATATAAAAGTTTAACGGAATTAACAAAGTTTCAATTTGGGAAACATTTCAAATATGAATACCTTACGATGTAACAACAAAAACGAAAGTTTAATCGGGGGCAAATGACCCTATGCAGAGCTATTTATCTCGACAATTTGTTAAACATAAGAATTCTAAATTACAGCGGAGACATGGAGAAAATTGACGAGCACACTGCATTGGGACTATGATTTGACATCGGTCCCTCAGAATGTGTATGTACCTGTAGTAAAATAACCAATATATTAAACCTAGTCAACCAAATACAATAATTGTTCATTGGTCTGACTAAATAAAATGACAACAATAATAGAGAATACATAAATATAACGTGACCGCAAAACAGAGTATCTACGCATGAATACGCTTTTCCTTCTCAAGTACCATAATTTTCATCGTTTCTTGTTGACACTCATATATTTTTGTTTTTTTATGATCGTAAAAGTAGGATGTGAACGAAAAAAATAAAGCTCTCCGAAAAAATTCACTCCATCTGGACAATTTTGAGTCAATCACTACAACTTCATTTCTTTTGATTTAAACATAATGAAGGATTAATTAAAAAAGATTGGACTCGGTTGTGCCGCTCTATTCAATTAATGGGTACCACGGGATACTTTTTGTAGCTTATCATTAAAGGTGGAAATTGATGAAAAATTTAACCACGGGCTGACTAAAATTAATACAAATATAGAAATTCTACTATTTACAGGTTGATAATGAAAATATTATTCGATGATGTACAAAAAATCTAAAATGTTTGTTAAATAGATCAAGAGTAGCATATGGAAAGCATATTTTTTTGTTTGGCAAATTATTCTGAAACAATCATAAATTATTGTTGGTGGTGGTGGTCTTTTCTTTCTATAGATTAAAGGAATTTTAAATTCATACATGCACTACAAGCAATCTAGTAAAAGTGGTGCGGTATCCCCGCTATTCAATTATTGTACGCAAAAATTCTAATGTTAACATGAGAGTCGAAATCATCTTCTTTGATTCTTGTAATGTTAATTGACATGTTTAAAAATATTCAGTTTACACAACACTTTCTCTATCTTAATACGAATTCGGTTGTTCTATTTTAATTGCCCCATTCACCACTTTTTCCCCACGGCTTTATTTCGTATTTTTTTCCAGATAAAACCGTTTGAATGCATTTAAAGGTCGTTACAATTATTTCACTATCTTAATGAGATTCTCATGGAAATAAATTGAGAAAAGGCAATAGCATATAATGTAATAATCATGTGCCAAATAGTATCAATTAAAATTAGTTCTATGATGAATAAAAAAACTCTATAAATATAAATGTAGATTACATGCGGCTGTGAATTTGCGCATCTCAATGAAATATTGCCATGAGTGAATGGGTAAAAAAACAGTAAAAAATCAGTGGTAATAGGTGTGTTCAAACACAAATTTATAAATAAAAAAATTATTGGAGTAAAGAAAAAAAGAGAAATAATAATTATGTTAAATGCGTGATGCAATGTAGATGATTTTTTTTGGTAATATTTAGGAATAATCCAAGAGACAAAAAAAAAGGATTTTGCAGTATCTACCATTGCAACCATTGTTATACGTTCGGAATAGTGTGCAAAACGTACGCTGATGGGTTTTCATAAATTCTATGAAGAGACAGTAGCTTCAAAATTATAGTATGATGACTTGTTGTTAATATAGAAGTACAATATTTGAAAAAAATATTCGTAGTTCTGCCATAGGGATGATCACGAGAATTTTGTGTGAATTTACCAAATCAATTTAAGGATATGAACTAATATTAAATAGGAAAATTTTGTTAGAGAAAATTATGATGTATTATTGAATGACTTTGAATTGTAAGATTCTTTAGAATATCCTCCTCGGCATTTAATGGAGTGATTAGACTGCATAAAATTGTGAGACAATTTTCATATCATTGAGGATATATGGAGATGACATAGTTCTCTCAACTATTTTGTTTTCAAATTCATGTTATTTATATAATGAATGAACGAATGATTTATTTGAAAATGGATGTTATTCATATAATCTGCGGTTTCATTAAAAAAATATAATATTTTCTTTCTTCGGTTAGATTTATAATGGCCCAGAATGAGTGATAAAGTCATAAAAAATGAATGATCGTTTGTTATGAAATATATATATATACAGTAACAGTAGTGCATAAGAAATTTTACCTTTACATAAAATCGCGATAGTGAAAATAATTCAAAGATGAATGAGGAAGAAATTAATTGCCTCAGGTTGTAACCGCAATCATAATATATACCACTGAATTATATGCCGAAGATAAAACCTGAGGGTGTAAAAGTCGTTCAACGCCATACTGCCTCAATTTAATGACAAAAGTGAAAAAATAAATTCTTCGTTTCTCACAGTTAACAGAAATATGTAAAGCACGTATAATGGCGCAATCGAATTAATTCCAACCAATGCAAGGCACTGTTAAGTTAAGTGCAATTTTTTCCTTCAACTATGCAATTGTGTGTATAAGAAAAGGTTCCAGAAATTTTCTCTCACTTTTTAAAATCATGTACGCGCGGCCTTTACACCAATAATATAATGTCCATCCATGTTGATTTAAAGCTGAGTTGATGAGATAATTCATTATTGATCTTAGTGGAATGTAAGAATGATCGGAAGATGAGCGAAAACAAAGTTATGTATAGATGAAAATGACGAATGCACGATCGTTAAACTGACAAAACGGTCGGATTGATCATCATACAGTGATGATGAAGCTTCAGCCTTTTTTTAGAATTTGCGTATGTGTATACGGATGTGACACCAAATCATAAAAAGTAAATTGGACGATCGAATCTCATATTATCGGTTTTATACGTTGAAATTATATTTGAAGTTAAACGAACTCACGTTTTATTCTGAATATTGAAGAAATTATGATGTCTATCAAACAACTAACAAAGCAAAGTAATTTGACATAACACGGTTGCAAGCTTTCAACGCTTTGGCAAAAATTCATTTCAATTGGCACCTTAGTTCATGCAATAAATGTTGAGATCAATTTTTTTTGTAGTCGAACACTATTAACTCTAGGAGTGTGTTCTACTAACTATCATAAATACGCTCTGCCTCTAATATATCAAAATAGTTATAATAATAATAATAATAATAATAGTCATAATAACGATGAAGCGACAAAAATCTGGAGTATATGGAACTAACAAATGTTGAAATGAAAACTCCAGATTTTGAGCTATCGAGATGAATGTTCAACTCAACTCTTCACAAAATCGTGTGCAATTATCAAAATAATTTATGATTATGTATGTAGCAACAGTTTAACGAAGGAACATTTTCTAGGAAACTTTCGATCAATATGTTGATAATAAGTGAGATAGTATCGATATTTAAAGAATTCAAATAAAATCATCCTAGCAGATCATTGTGCTCATGACAAACTACAAATATTATCACAAAATATAAAATTTCTCGAACATATATCCCAATTTTTTCTCTAATGGAAAAAAAAATAAAACAGGTTCATAAAAATGAAAGGAAAAACAGAAGAAATACAACTTGATTTTATCTGACAGCATACTCTAAGATTTTATTGGGATCGGCGAGAGCCACCGTAGTTATGAAGAATATTCCTTCACTCATATTATACCGCTCGTTGCAACGACTAGGAATAAAAGTCCATTCAACTCATTTTACCCAAGGTCAAGGAGTAGTTTAGGTGTTGGCCACATAGATAACTTTTGATAAAAATGCATATTAATTAACAAGAATCTGTAGAGATCTGCATAAATGAATGACTAATGGCAAGATTCGGAACAAAAATGTGTCATTCTTCTAGATGAAGCAATTTTTATATGAACTTTATTACTCGTAACTGATGTTAACAACGTGAAATTGATATATCTACGAGCATTAATGTTCCACTCTATCGAAAAATAACTTCGATATTCTCGTACTTTGTCTCAGAATACAAACACGCATACCATCGAGTGAATTTATAGGAGGTCATTGAACAATTCTCGAAGCGCATTTATTATTTGTTGAGTCAACATTCCGCGTGAATGATATCTTCAGAATAATGTTCGTTAATTCGAAACTCGAAAGACCATGTTGACCACCATCGGAATTCATCCTTGACTTTAGGTAGAACTCAACTCCAGTGGTCACTATAAGGCGATCACCATGAATGCTCATTCAGTGCCGTTAACTACCCAATAGTTTTTCAAAATGCATGATAATAAACAAAATGTTTTGTTACATAACAATTGTGAAATGAAATTTGTTTCTATATTCGGAGTCAATGTATCATTATCAATGATTTACCGCCATCGTTGCAATTGACTCGAACAACCAAAAATACGTCAGGCCAAAGAAAGTTTGTGCCCTCTACAATTTTCCTTATTATAACCAGTTACAATGTCCACTTTCTAGTATAACACGAATAACAAATATAAATATATGGTCCGCAGTTTCGGGTTAGTAGCTGGTTCCAAAACATCAACAGAGTTAAATGTTTCACTAATCCAAACACATGAACAGTTGATCGATAGAAAATACATGAAAATAAAGTTATACCTAGCTACAAATAGATAACGAACGAGAGCAGGAAATGTTGAAATATTGTTAAGAGATCCTTCTTTTTAATAAAATGCTCATGTTTCCTAAAATATTCACTCCAATTGAGCATAGTATTTTCAATATCCACATTGATGACAGTTATGTGAAATAGAAATACATTCCACGTTTGAGTTAATATATGTGGAAAATGACAAAATATCGCAATTTCATTCGGAAATGTATTTCAATACTTACACAAAACACCAAATCGGGATAATCACGCTCTGACAACTTATTGCCGTGAAAATTACAACGAAATTAATCAACCCACATTGTTGTAATGCTCGACATATTAGAAGATAGTGAAATTTGACGTCATTTTATGCAACATCAATGTTTCCATAACAACCCCCGTACAACCTCTATCCCAATATTTTACACACGGTGAATTTTTAAGATGAAAATCATATTGAGATGGATTCCGCAGCATTTGCATCCAATAATTAAATAACTAATTTTATTCAAAAAATGTTATTATAGAGTATGGCAGATGGTAAATATCTACATCAAATACCTCATCTCCACTCGAAGCTCATCGGCAGAATATGTCACCAGTTACAATTTGGTTACGAATTTGAATCACATATGTAGATCGTTCCTTCTCCCTTTCTTCCATCATTCATACATTCATGGATAGTTATGAATTTTCATTATTACCATCAGCTAGTCTTATTATGAAAATATCAAGTAATGCCTAGAAAAATAAAATCACTGGATATTCTGGTACCATTGCAACAGATGTTGCATTGTAGAATATACATTTCTTGTATGAGAATGTGTAACCCATAATGAATTGAAAAATGATTATGTCCAGATGAATAGTTATTGTGATAAATAATATCAATCGAAGAACATCAATCTGAAGCCGTTTTGTTGCAAACTACATATAATCTCGTAGATGTTTTATCGTAGTATCCAAATGATTCAGTTGCCTAATTCTGCCATTTATTCATATCTCAATCATTCATCTTGTAACAATTCTAATAGATGGGTGCATAAAAATGAGTGAATCAAATGAAAACCAGGATACTACAGTCTCAAGTTGTCAAAAGTAATTTATTATGGTATTGTTGGATATTTTTACAAATTCCATTAACAACAGATTAATAATTAACATATCAATGTTCAAATTTTTATAAAATATTTATTACTTCATGACTACTCGATGATTAGATGAATATTAGACGTCTGTAAACATTCTAGAATATTACAATATTGCTTCACAGTACATATAGAACATCGAACTCGCGTTCTCGTATTGAAAATGTATCGCAGTCGGAGACATATACAGACTGCTAACCCTTAAATTTTCCAGTTCGATCCGATTATTCGCATTTTTGCGAATTCCCAAAATATATCTGGTTATTGCAGAAGCATTTGGCACCACCCCGATGCAGAACTAACACGAGCCGAACAATGAGCAGCAATGAAAAACCATACAAAAGATATAAGCACGCAGTCTATATAATGCAGATGATTATGATACTGACAATAAGGAAAAAAATAATACAATATTACGCTAAATTTTATGAAAATATATGATTCAATCTTTAAAGCAACATACACATTGTATCATCCGAATGATTCAAATTGATTGATTTGTTAATAGCCATTTTTCCACAATTGTAGTTACTTCAAACGATACACTCACCACATTTTCATCATATATTGTATCTTGTCCCAGTAAGACCGATCCAATGAAATTTAACCGAGGTTTTTATGGATTCGCCGACATTCGATATTCCACATACATGACAACGAAATGCGTCACAATTGCAGTGTCTACATTTTGTAGTCAAACCGGAAATCAGAATATAGTATTATAAGAAAAAAAATAATTAGATCATTAGTATAAACTCTTCTATGACATACAATACACAAATAGTAACGTTAACACAGTCAATAACTCAAAAAACAATAAAACGATGAATAGGTAGATTTTGTTATAAATTAATTATTTAGGTTTCATTCTTCATGATGATGAGTCTTCAACGTCCGCTTAGTCAGATCAAAAAATTTATGATCGATATTTAATCAAGAGATATCTCGAAGACCATCAAAGCCAAAGTATTTCGCGACTCCTATCAACAAAGTATTATTGCAAAATTCATATGTAACTCTCGTATCTTTGCCCAGAATTATGTTTTTTATCTAATCTGAAATTGTCCAACTTGTTCAGTCTCTCTCTTTTCGATCAACGAATTGTTCGTAATGAATGGCATTCTGGGAGCTTGATGGTTCCTTGCACATTATTCATAATGCGAAATTTGCTACTCCACTGTAGGCATTTCAGGATTGGGACACCACAAATTTATTCTGAATGTCCTTTTGGAAGTGTGGATAAGAAGTACTACTGTGAGTGACTACTTTTTCGAAATATACTCCTTCGTTCTGAAGTAAAAGGTTGCTTGATCGAGCAAAGCACGATTTATTCTGCTGATGAAATCTTTAAGAAGCAATCGATTTCCCCATGTTTACGCTGGTTTTCTCTACTTTAGGCACTGCAGCTCGGATGCAACGATGAACCAGAAGATTTAATAACAAGATTCGCGTTCAGGTATGACTGAAGTTTTGTGATTAAATTACATTTTGTGTGTAAAAATATGGAGTAATAAATGTCGTAAATTCGATAATGCATAATGGGCGGCTGATCTGCATACAATGAACTTATGAAAATTGGTAGTAGCATAATGTACACAGTTTTTCTAATCGATGCAATGAATAACCAACAACTGACTGCTGGTTGAGTGAGTGGTCTTCATATTCATGCACAGCCGTGACCAATACACAAAATTATTGGCACGTTGCTTCTCATCAAATTTCAGGAGGTTCAATATTGGTACCACGGTTGACGACGAACCCACCGTAACTTCATACCCGACGCTGTACGAATCTTTATGCTTGCGCACTCAGCTGCTCGTACAGTTTCTTTCACACTTTGCATGAGATTTTGAGCGTTGCCAACCAGCATGTCTGTTGCCTCTTGATCCTCTTCAGTACCTGAATTTATTCAATAAAATATACATGAAAAATAAATTCTTTTTAAATTTGCGTATTTATGGGGACGCATAGAAAAAGAGAATAAACAGGAATCAAATATGGTGCTATAACTATAACATTAAATTAAAAAAATAGTGAGAAACATCCTTATGTATATTTTTTCGATTGATAGAAGCACGTAATATTGCAAAACTCTGCTAGTATTCAAAATTCACGCTTTGCATTAAGAAAAATATTAGTACTCATGCACGGAAATTAGGAGAGCATTTTGTAAAAACAGTGATTAATTTATAATCCTATCAATACTGCACTTTTTCATTCTTGTTTTCATTCTGCTATTATATGCTACATGAACTAATCTAAAAATTTATAGAATCGATTGACTTACTCCTCCCAATGAATTCATCTGTAACCATAGAAAGAGCGGGCAGAAGCCACCGTGGCATGCGGTATACACAGTCCGAATGTGAGACAAAAGTAACGAGTTAGTCTAATAATAATCGTGGGCACAGGCAAAACTACATTTGTCACTATCTGACGTTTGTGCATATTCGAAAAATTTGAATACATCAGTTCCAGCTGTACAAAAACTTTGAATTTTGTGACGGACTTTGCCGATCTATAACTATATTCATAACGATCATCTTCGTAGAATAATGAAATGCATTCCATGAAAAATCCGAATATACCTGAGCACTAGTGGAACTGATCAACTGATACATTTAGATGTTCGAATGCATGCATTTTCATCACCATATAATGAATAAAAACAGATGGAATGAGCATATACAGTGTGCAATTGTAAGATGGAAATGCAATATGTGATATATCATGTGGTAAAGCGAGAAGGCAAGCACGCGTTTTATGTACAGCTATTTTACCATATAGCATCAGCTCTTCCCAGGTGGGGAGCGTTTCTATGCACAGAGAAAAAAAAAACAAGATTTTCTTCATTATTGTTGAATTGAGAGAAGGGAAAAAAATAGAGAATGAAATGCCGCTTCGTTGTTAATATGTTCGAGACAGTTCCACGTTAATTCATCCAAAAACAATTCGACTTGGACCAAACATCAAACTCCCATGCATTTTCAAGCGAAGACGATATAATTCTCGTAATCAACCGGCGCCTATACCTGATGACTCTAATACCATTTCATATCCCTCCCACAAAAATATGCGTTCAAAGTCGATGCGATTTCGACTGAAATCCTGATTGACTGTTAAAGGTTGGTTGGACAGATTCAAATTGAGGGAGTACAAAGAATTAAAATCGTTGATAAGAAAACAAATGACAATACCAAAGAATGATAGTATCATAAAATGGGCTTTTCATAATTTGAACGTCGCAGTGAAATTTGTTATAAAGAGCAGATACATCACTACAAAATATGCAAATTTCCGAATCTGTATGAAATGATTTCGGTCAAAATGACAAGGATGAATTCACGTAAAACAGTTGGGACTTAATGTAAAACTTTTGTATGAATATGAATCAGCTGAATTATGTAGGTTATTCGAATGAAAAGCTGCGGCAGGTACATTTGTACTATTTATGAATGCCTAACGATAGCCAACTCAAACAGAAAAATTTAGAATAACCCTGAAATTGTGAAGCAAAGTTCGGCTGACAGTTACAATTATTTGCAAATATTGATAAAGTTTTTGATCCTACCTTGAGCGCCAAGCATTGTGGCTTTCACGGTTGACAATATTTTCAACTGAGTTCCAATTGTTGGAATTCTCTCGCACACTTGAAGTAAATTCTGAGTGGTTTGACAGGGAAGAAAGATTAATCATCACATGGAATTCTGATTTAACCATCAATAAGATCTGGAATGAATATAACTTACCGTGCGAATACGCTTGTCTGTACATTCACGGGCTAACTCTTTGGCCAGTCGTGTAACTTCTTGCGAGGCTTCAGCAATCGCCTTCGCACATGCAATTAAATCACGTTTATTCCCTCCTTCTCCTCTGACCAAACCAGAAAGACGTGCCATCAAAATTGCCATCTTTTTCGCAGCTGCAATGATGTCATTATCCTTACTCGACCATTGACGAACTTCTTGATGAAGACCATGAGCTGCCATCTGCAATCATAATTGAACGTATCGGATCTTCAATCACATTTGAAACACGTAGAATAGATTTCCAAAGTTTTAGGTAGTACCATGATCGGCTGGTTAGGTTGTGGAGCATGCATGAACATCTCGTCCTCATCATCAGTCTCAGGTGGTGGTGGCCTTGGTGGCGGTATTTCTCCACCAGGCAGAGGCGGTCTTGGGGGTGCCATTTCTATGAAAACAATACAAAATAAATTTCAATGATTGAATAGTACTACAATAACTCGATTCAAGCTCAAACCACATTCACAAAGAATCGAAATTCAGCTCGCGTAATTCTGAAAAACTGGACAATGAAAATCAATCCTTGAAGCTTACCATCGTCATATATGTTCTGAAAATTCATATCGTAGCATTCTAACGATTCCATGCAGCATTGTAATAGAAACAGTCATAGTTAAATTTCTTATCGTAAATTCAATAAAGGTATTACAATTTATACTCCGATGAGAAGAGTCAACATGCGCTAGTAGAACATCCGGTGGAATGAGAATGTCAGAAAAAAAACAACGTCAACGATAATGCGAACAATCAACGAAACAAAAAATAAACGCATACGAAAGAAAATACGAAAATATCAGAAGAAGAATGCGAAAGTGTGGAGATAGCAAGAAATGAATGGCAGTGATGAAACATTCAAAAGATTCGAATATTGTCGCATTCTGAATGAACTAAATTACCTCCGGCGCGTGCCGTTTGTTCGAAATCGTTGTTAGAAGCGAGTTCCTCGTAAAGTAGATCCGGATTATCTCCTAACAAGAAAGTACAGTTAAAAAATGTGATGAGAAAAAAAAATGGAATAAAACAATGAACAATGGGAAAAAAAAAAAAAAAATGATATTTTGTATTTTATGCACACGCGAGAATCAGCAAAATCTCCAGTTATGTTGAGCATAGGAAAAATGGTTAAAGACGCAGAATAGCGTGGGCTAATTAACGTTGTAGAATATATATGAGGTAATTGCACGAAATGACAGAACGGCGTAGTATTCTTTGGAGTTCATGAATTGTACCTCCACGTGCCCACTTGGGTAACGGACTGATGGAGCTTTGCTGTGGTTTGCCGAAACCAAAAGTAGGACTGACCGCGCCCAAATTGCTGGGTAACGGCTGATTCCTCAATAGCTCACCGACTGACATGTTAATAAAGTTCATCGGTGCACCAGACCCAGTATCAATCATCACAGTTTGGGCAATCAATTGAAAATAAAATATTGAGAATAATGAACGATGATATGAAATGCATTAAAAGAAAAATGATTCGAATTTAACGCAAATGTTAGATATCAACTGGAAATCAACTGCTTTCATTTAAATTCTATGGCTATACAGAAGTCATAATTTTCATGCAAAATTTGAATTCGTGCTGAATGTATGGATACCTTTATCTGCAAAGAAAGTGTGCCGTGGCGGTGGCACTTTTTCCACTGAAATACATACATAAACATTTCTTCACTATTCCTAAATCCGAAATTACGAAAATTCGAAACATACCATCACCAATACGCAGCTGCGATAGATCTGGTGAAGTTCTTTGATCTGGATGAAGAGCACTGCTAACTTGTCCAACGCTATTGAGAAGCTGAAATAGTAATGTAACATATTGACAAAAATCTCATTGGAAATGAAGAGAGCAAAACGTTTTTAGCTGAATGCAAATAAGTTGATCATCACGAAACGTCCAAGAGACTTTACTCAAAAGATAAACTGATGAAAAATTTGATTATCTATAAATGATAATATCTATGAAGGAAATTATTGAAGTTATTGCACGTTATTTCATCGGCAGAATTGTCAGAAGACGTACAGTACAGCGCCCATTGTACCGGTCTGAAGTCAATTTTCGGAAACTTTACACATCATCTCTCTTGTACAATCTTATTAATCTATATAAAATATATTTTCCTAATACTATATGTCGAATGTTATTGAAATTGAGAAGCTCATGATCGCCTTCCCATAAACAAAAAAATTTTTTTATGATTTGATGCATTTTACGGACGAAAAAATTAGAAATAATGTTTTCTGATACACCATCTCTCGAATATACATTTATAGACCTGAGTATTGAGGAAAAAAATGATAACTTACTGCCCTATTGCTTTCTTTCCATCGTGAAATTGCGGGACCATCTGTAATATTCATGGCAACAGCTTTAGCATCTTGGACCATTGGGGCAACACAATGCTGAAGAATATCAGCAGCTTGATTAACACGCTGTATGAATGGCAGATCCTCGCTATTGTCACTTTCTTGTTTCGCCACGAGAATAACACGATTCGCCAAACGTGCAATCGCTGCAGTATTATCAACCATTTTCTGCGGATGTTGTTTAACAATAGCCTCCTCACAGAGGAACGCATGTTTTTGCATTTGTTCCTTAGAAGTTTTTACGAAGTCTGCACTGTCAGTTGCCTCGTCACATAGTGCTCTAGTTCGTTGCATCGTCTCTGCAAATTGTTGCCGCAAATTTTCAAAGTGCTCGTCCGCAGCTTTACTTTCCGGGTAACTCATTCTTATGCGTCCAGCATTTATCAATTGGGGTGTTAATGATTCAACCTGGGATGCGCTAGTCAGCAAAGCCTCGGCAAGTTTCTTATTGCCGCCACTACCACCTGCAGCAACCATTCTCGCTGTTTTGGCTGCACGATTAGAAAACGTTTGTAGAGCATGAGTTTTGTCACTGAATTTTTGTTCGCGTCCAGGCGTTCCTTCAATTGTAAGAACAGCATCAGTAAATTGCTTCAGTGGTGTCGTGATGTCAATAAAATCTTCAACAACACGTGAAACAACTGCTTGTTGAATCCGATTTTTGAGCTCATAAAGCTTTTGTGATAATTGGCGTGCGATTTCTTGTGCTCGTGGTGTATTTCCTTGACCGTTACCGCACAAATCTGCCAATTGACGTGACAGGCCCTCTACCTCATCGCACAATTGCAGGATTTCAGCTTTGTGAACTCCAGGAAGACCTTCAGCCACCTAACAACCAGTCATTGCATTATTATTCGAATGATTCGTCACAGCTATTTTGAATTCGACCTTAATCCCGCGCTGTTTATACTATAACTACTAAATCAAACTTACATATGCTAGACTCAGCTGATTCTATTCATTTGCAGCATTAATTCACAAATAATAATTGATAAAAGTATATCATTAAATACGATAATACTATTATTTTGCGAACTAATCAGAATCTGGTTAGTTAGTAAAAGACAAGCAAAAACAGAAAAACAACGCAGGAAATCCTTACCTTTTTGCCCTCATGAATAATCATAGCAATAGCGCGCTGTCCAAGCCCTCTATCATCATGATGAGGATTGAGGAGCCATTTATTGGCCTGCTCAAGCCTTCCAGCAACAGTATGAGCTGTTTGGGCAGTGCCAGATTTATCAGCAGCTACGAGAGCAGACGCCACAGCAGACCGAAGCTCATTAACTTTTTCTTTTATTCCCCGCGCCAGTGATTCAGCTTGCGGTGATATTCCTTTCCCATCCTGTCGAAGTTCGCAAAGTGCATCAGTCATAGTTGCAATTTGCGACGCTAATTTGGCAATAGGTTCAGCTTGCGCTGGCGGAAGATAACGTTCCGCCAGCCTTTCCGCCTGTTCAATAATTTGTCGCAAGCTCTTTTCGCCTACTCCGCCGCGCATCGCTCTACCATCATCAAGCCAATCATGCGCGGCTCTTACGCGAGATTCCATAGCACTTTGGGCTTTCTTCAGCACCTAAAAAGATTATCATTCGTTATAGTTAACGACAAATAAGAAACGCAAGGACATGGGATTGAATTATAATAAATACCGTTAATTGATCGGCATCCCATTCTTCTTCATCATAAGTTGTCAATTGTAGCACGCGTATTATTTCATTCAACTCGTCCGACATGCGACTGGAAAGATAGTTACGATTTTCGGCAGCTTCTTCGGCACCTCTGCCGCCTTGTGATATTATATGAATGAAAATTTTCATGGAGCAAATGAGAATTGGTGCAAGAGTCTTGACTTGATCCAAACAACGTACAAGTATCTCACGATGAACCTGGTGTGTTAATTCTTTTTCTCTTGCGCTTACTTCACGCGATACTTTACTCAAGCAAGGACTTAGATTCTTCAAAAAATGCACAAGATCTTCCATAGTTTCAATTACTTCAGTCACAGCTAGATAATCTAATACACCCTTACAGTCTCGAATTATTTTGCGGACTTCACTTTCATCAAAGCACAATAATAATGAGCTGGTGCCTTGTAATATTCCTCGTGAACCTTCAATCAGTTTCTTTCTATGATCATGAAAACAATATAGATGAATTATCATTGGAAGTTTAATAACACAAATCTGTATTATTTCAGAATGATTACCTGGCTGGTCCAGAATACGGATCGTGTTTTAATAAACCAGAAGCTTCTTCAAGAAGTCGTGAAGCACCCTCAACACGCTGAAGTGCAGCCGGCATGTCTTGCTTGAGCAGTGCATCATCCGACGAGTTGATAGTTTCTTTTCCAACCTACAATGCATCGAAATATATCCCCATTGTTCTCCAATAATATATTCGTATTTTGTTCGGAACAGGAACGTTCAAAACATACTCATTTGTTCCAAAAGTAAAAAAATTTCCGTTTCATTACGCCATATTTCATTGTATATTCTCAATTATTTGGAAAAAAGGAAATTCATTTTGAATCAATGCTGGCACGAACGAATTAAACACCAAGTCATTAATATAAATTTTTTTACATCTGTCGGAAGATACAAAACATTATTCGATGTCATTTCTATCAAATAATGTTTTCCTATGCTGACTACACCGGATAACATGGTGAATTAATCATTTTATGTCAATTTATTATTATTGAATGAGGAAATATTGAAAAAACTCTCAACTACTGATTGATAAGATATAGCAAAAGAGGATTATTTTCAACTTTTGTTATCACTAGTATCCATGTACACGTCACAATATTTCAAAATTCGATTTGGCTTTCATCTAACTTTTCACCAAACTAAAAAAACCAATTATTTCAGATAATCTTATCTCATTTATTTCAGTCTCAAATCAGACTGATAGTGATTGATTCATACAACGGTGAGATATTTTAGTCTTCGTTCTTAATGGCAGGTCATGGACACATTCGGGCAGAGCCTGATATACAACTTGAAAATCACATGTGTGAAATTTTATCAGTATAGACTTAATATAAGAGGAAGTCCATCATAATCAACCAGAAGAAAAAAAAATAAAGCTAGATATTGCACCTCTATATGCAAACTGTTTCCGCCCAACATCAACTCAACATTTAGTTGAAACAGTTTTGATCCAGGGGTGCGATATTATATGTGTCTATAGTTATTCCGATAGATAACTTACTTTGACGAGGTTTGTAACTGCCTTGCTGACAGCCTGTACAGGCCGTCCCAAATCTGGCATTGCATTTCCATCTTCTGCTTCTTCATGGAGGATCACAAGTCTCGACACCTACAATGATTTTTGTTTATCACTTTTAATCAGAGATCTGCCTGAGATCTGATGATGAGCGAATATATATAACTTCGAATAAAATCCAAGACCCATTAAAAAATATCCAATTCTGCAGTGCCTGTACAACATCAACTGTCATGAGCTGAAAAATGATGTGGTTGCGATATATTATGAATTGCGAAATTTATTTGCAATTCGAAATGCTAATAAAGCACCATGCCAAATATGTAAACTTGGAGCCTCGTGTAACTGGAAAGAACACGAACTCTTCTGATATTGTTGTCGATGTAGTTACAGATGGAGGAATAGTACCATCATTGATCAATGTCGCTGAGTCATTCAGCTCTGAATTAAATGATTTTTGAAAATGTTGATAAAGATAAGGTGCTCTTCATAAGCAATGTGATTTTTTCAACGTAGAATAATTCAAATATGCCAGCTGCTCTTATGAATAGTATTAATGTTTGCTAAGAGGAGACAAAAATAGAAACCCTTATTACGGCAAAGTTTCAAACGTGATAATGGTAGTGGGAATGAAATTGCATGAACGGTTCAGTAACCCGCTATGATTCCCACAATTCGATAAACTTTCGACAAACTTGAAGTTGCAATTCTAAACAGTGGTGAATATATCAGAAGGAAAATCATGTTTTAGTATCATCTTTTCGTTTCGCAATCAATTTCGTTGGTACTCACTACCGTTAATTTTACCCGACCGCCAAATGGGCTTTTATTGAGAACGTTATTATTTTTAGAATTCATCATAACCTTACGTTCATAAATACATCAGCCAATACAAAGCAAACATAATTCATAAGACCGCGATCGTCGGCAGGAAACTCCCACGAATTTCATACGACGAATCTATATTCTATCACCGTCATGTAAAAGTTACAAACATAATCATACATAGGTGTATCTTTGATACAATCAACATCATCTCTTCGCGACTCATGGTCGTGGGATGTTACTGAGCATATACAGAAATTGGAGACGCGCGGTACAATTTAAAATTCTCTAAACAATCCAAAATGAATTTTCTTTAGGCCCCAATTATTTGTCAAGCAATGATGCAGCCAATATAAATTTCTGTATACTCAAAACCACACCCGCCACCCACTAATTTCTTCCGCAGTAATAACGACATTGGCTGGTCTCTATTTCCTTTCTTTGAGCGCCTTTTCTCTGTCACTCTTTCCTCCTTGCGTCTCTTCGTGGTTTTTCTTAGGGCGCACTCATTGAGTGATGTCATTTCTAAATATACATATACATGGCTTCAATATGTATGCATAATTATGAATCTTATTACAGAAATCCCATGGGCCTGATTGCAGCTTTTTCTGTTTACTTTTCCACCCACGAGCTGTCATCCATATCTACGTATGAGATTCGAAGAATTGCTGTTTAATCATAAATTCAACAATTTGTTAAAACGACATGAATAAGGTATGAAAAACTACCAACCGCAGAAACAATTAATCCAAGTGCATAAGTACACTTTCATTTGTGAAAGAAGAGTTTGAAGAATTGCTAACATTTCTATTCATTCTCTTTTCATGTCACACTACAGTTCGATTGCAAATACATTTAACTATGTTTCCTATTTTGAAATTAACCTTGGACATAAACGGACCTTTTACATTCTGGAATTGCATTTTATAATCGTTCCCAACTATGAATGAACATATGTTTATAGAGTGGTGATAGAAAAAAAATTGGAACAGAACATGCTGTGACACTTATATTAATTTTTGGCATTAAACACGTCAACTCTGCGATATATCTGCACAAATGTTAATTATACATGTATAAATATAGATGACGATGAAATAGCGATGTGACCTTCCAACACAGATTCAACCATTTAATTTTAAAATCAAAATGTTGTTTACGATCACTGTTTCCATTGCAAATGAATCTTTATGAATCGCATTGGATGAATCAAAATGATTGCTATGTAAAAAAGGAATTAGCAGCATGAATTGAATGGTTGTATATGATAACTACCTGCTGTGCGACAGGCTCGAGGATACTCTCAATCGTCTTTGTGTGGAAGACCGGCATTTTCCCCTTTCGTGAATTCAGTTGGATGTAATTGATATACAGAAGGAATATTCTGATGAACCAATTGGTGTGGTATAAAACATAAACTATCAATGAGCTGATTAATGTTGTTCAAAACTTTCCTTGCAATGCTCACTAGAAACTCACTAGAACAATTGTCAAGTCTCTGCCACAGTCGGCAAACAACTGTCTCATCGTAGCTGATCGTAGCATCGCCACGATCGCCGTACGTCAAATTCCACAATGAGATCGTGGACAATCGTTGGAAATCGTGGATAATCGTGGGCGCGGGTGGTAGATACGAGCCGATACGAGTGGGTTTTCAACACATTCCAAAATGAGTTTGGGGGTTGGACAGCAGTGGGAGCTCGCGTTTGCATCCAGTCTACTGACTCATAATGACTCATTCCCGCCCAGCCATTTTGTTTTAACCTTTCTTCATCTTCATGTTTGACGATTTCACGATGCGGATAAGCAATGCCATTCGATGGTAAACACACGTTCCAACATATGTTAGACAATCGCACATGTAACCTAGAGATTGTCATCAATTGGAACAAGTTTAAGTCACAAAATGAGCGCATAAATTCTATTGAATTCAAAGCATTCCCAATCCATGCCCAAATACTTTTTTTGAAATAACCCACCTGAATTTTTTACCTTTCCAATCGTTCACTTTGGTTCGTAAATCCAATTTTACCATTTTCCAACATATTGTTATGTTTCCTGAGATATGTTATTGATCATGAAATTTCAAAATTAACTCCATGACGATGTCCATAACCATGTGAATCCAGCTATCGAAACAAAAAATATCTTACTTACCATCGTTCATTGATACAAGAGCGAAATATGCATAAAACAAAAAGCGTAAATCACCCTTAGCATGCTTAATATTATACTTTCAAATATTTTAGGTTGATTGATCGAATGACGATTAGTAATGACCTGGTCTTTACAAATTCCAAATATTTTCAAACCCTTGACAGAAAACTAATAATCTTTTAACTAATGTATGGAAAAACAGGAATCTTCACAATATATGATAATAATTTCTTGTCTCACGATTCTTACTCAATAGTCGTAGCATTGCAAAAGGACATGAATACAACTAATCAATCACATTCAGGATGGGCACAGGAGTTTCAGTAATCGCGTTTCATATCACGCACGGGGTAGTAATAAACAGCCGGTAGAAAAGTTTTGAATGCATTAGATGTAATAAAATATCCATCCATTGATGTGATAATTTATTCATACCAATGAAGGACGACGGATTCATTTTCCCAAAAGATAAAATAAATGTTTCTGAAAACACAAAGCTCAGAAGTTCATAGTTTATAATAATACTCTACCTAGAAGTTGACGAGTTACATCTATTCAGAATTATGCATCTCATATGGCGACCTGATATTTGACCATCATGGATCTCTCAACAATAGCATGGATAATTAAAAAAAATGAACCCTGAGGTTTATTCCAAGATCTTATCACGAATCACTCCACTGATTCAATGAAAAAGGTATTAATAAACAACTGAGAATGACACTTACCCAAGAACCCAGTAAATGAAGAGCAACTGCTCAAAACCGGGTCGACAAGTATCCTCATAGAAACATCAACACCCACAACGTCCATGCAAAACGCTCGAAGTGACCTTGAAGAGAGGGTTCTATGATCAGAGCGAAGTTCACCACAAGATGTCGACCCTCTCCGAACCGGGCAACTCCTGTTATAAAATGCATGATCACACTAAAAAATAACATGAGCTCAATTTGAACGTTCAAAGTAAAGAGGACGCGGCACACACCATTTCATGTTAATAACTAATAATAGGAGAATATTTTTTGTGACAAAATAATTGCCTCAACATAATTCAATTCAGTGTAATTGAGTTTTTAACCAGGAGAAAAAGGGTGAAGCATTTGTAAATCGAAGAAAAGAAAATAGAAGTCATTGTCAATCAAGTTGGCGTCTCTTGAAATAAGCTTTATATCAGAAATGAGAATTCTTTCTCTGCGTTGCTCAGAATTCTACACAAATGTACATATTTTTTGTGCAAATAGAACCCACAGTTTTTTTCACAAACGAAAATATTCACCATAAAAAGGTGTGAGGTCATATATTATAATATGCAAAATATCGCAAAACAAATGCAGAATTCGAGTCAAATGTATTTTCTGGAATGTATGATCGCAGGTGCTGCAGCAATAATGAAAAACGTGAATTCTTGTTGGACATAATTTTTTCCCGTAGCTGAACGCATTCGGAATTTAAACCAGCAGATATATTTATAATGTACTATCTGAGTTTTGGGTGCTGATTCAAATGTGCGAACGTCAAAGTCAGCTTTCAAAGGTATTCCGATAGAAAAGGGAAATTGGGATGGCGATTAGGTATGAAATGCTTTAGTTATAGCACAATTGCATCTGATGAATTGAAGGAATTTTGAAACAAAATTAACGGTCACCTGACAGTAATAGGTCGTGTCGTGAAATAACGGTAATTTTACACTACTAGCAGAAACTGGTTAAACTGATGAAAACATCATTCAATTACATATATATAATTGTAAACAAAATTCTCAGATAAACCTTATTAGAAAATCAAATTATCTCAATTATTAATTGGGAAAAATTGATAATGGCCTCAGGACTTGAAAGCTATGTCAATCGTATCCTTTACCATTGATAAAAACTTGATAGATATTCGAATATATTTTCTAGGTTATACTCCTTAACAGACAACTTCCAAGATACTGTTTCAATCATTACCTCAGACGGCAGAAATTTCATTGTGAGTAATTTTTCACCACTTTTTCGTATAGAAATAAAAAAATATTATTTCAGGGAACACTGAAAGGGTTTGATCAGACGATCAATTTGATTCTCGATGAATCGCACGAGCGCGTTTATAGCTTAACACAAGGTGTTGAGCAAGTGGTTTTAGGACTCCATATAATAAGAGGTGATAATGTGTAAGTATGAAATAGATAAAATAATTTTCAAAAACACATAAAGAATAGATTGGTTAGAATGGACCATTCGAATTATGATGTCTTACTTATGTTTCTAGAGCTATTGTCGGTGAATTGGACGATGAAATGGACTCACAGCTGGATTTAACATCAATACGTGCAGAACCGCTTACCTCAGTAATACACTAAGAATTCCATGTGATTTCCAAACTTCATTCATTTTCGTTGGATCATCAACCTATCTTTGCCATGCGATCATGTAAATATTATGTAAACGTAAAAAAATATGATTCAAATGTGTACGTATTAAACAAGAATATATCAAAATGAAAGAAATAGTGGATTGAATAATTGAAATAAGTACGAGTGAACATTTAAACAGATATAGACCAATATATTTTGCAAATATCAATATACATCTGAACAGTTGCTTACGTAAATCAGTACATATGTACATTATGTAGATGTAGAAAAATAAACTTCAGGGGCATAGAAGTTATTCATTGAGAGACATTATCTTATATTCTAATTGTCTTTATTCTTATGTAAAGTAGATACGAACTCTCTAAAATATTTACAAACATGAATTTACGCTTGCCTAATTTGTCCTAGTGCTTTTCTGATCATTCCTAATTTCGGAAAATACGTATATTTACAAATGACGATAGATTTAATAAGAAGGAAGTCTTGACAGTTTCGTCTGAATGATTATGTTCAAATTACCAATATTGCCAATTATTTAAACTGATTGGAGTTCAAATAATTTATGGAAGTTTCATTATATATCATTCCACCATTATGCCAACGCGTTGCACCATGTGAATACCGATAGAATCATTTGGAGTTATTCCACTTGGACCACATACTGTAGTAAACGTCAATGAAAGACATCTAAGAGCATAAATTTCGTTGCCAGCGTTAATTAATATTTGTATGAATTTAATTACTTAATTTGAAATAATTATTATGCATCTCAGTAAACATATATATGTCATGATGAACTTCATCATTATGCTGCCATGTATATTTTACAAGTAACCGCGAATCATCTCATTCCAGAGTTTCACTGAATACAATTAAATACGATATCTTGCCAACTTATTACAAGATTAGTATTTGATTAGGGTGGTGATCTTCTTCCTCCAGTATTCGCCCGATTCCTATTCCTCCGCCTGACTCTACCGCCGCGCCTCATGGGATTCTGACTTGCTGTAGGCCAGTCAGGTCCATTGCCACCAAAATTCATATTGCTTGGTCCGTTAGGACCGTATCCCATCATTGTATCATTCGGTCCAGGTCCAGGTCCAGGTCCAGGACCAAAGTTTCCATAATTATTTGAAGAATACGGGGGACCATCATAATTTGGACCAACATCTCTGGGATCTGGAAAACCTAGTCTGGGTGCAGGCCCGAGCAGTCCGGGACCCCCATTTCTCTGAGCATTATATCGCTGTTGTTCATATGCCAATTGATTAGGCCCCATGGGTGGACCATTGGGACCCATTCCTGGCGGCATGTTACCCATGGTACCCATTCCCATTGGCGCTACATTTGGTGGTTGCATGGGACCATTCATGATTGATCCCATAGGTCCCAGTGTTGTCATGTTACTCATCATTTGATTTTGACCCAATGGCATCGTCATACCACTTGAAATTTGCATAGCGGGACCACCGATTCCAAGAGGCATATCTTGAGGTGGTTGCTGAGACCCCATACCAGTCGGTATAAGGCCACTTGGTCCAACTGTTTGTGACGGATGAATAGCTGCCTCCATAGTCTTCCGGCGTGGGTCAGCACGAATCTGTGGCGGTGACTTAGGAGTATCTGGTTTCACAGGTGGCGGTGACATCGGCGAGTCCGCAATATCCGTCTGCGATAAACGGAATATTTTACGTAGACGTGGGTCATATTTCACAAGGGCGTCGTTCTTGGTCAGCTTGAGGCCAGTATAATTTGGCCGGGGAATGTCCACAACATAAACCTTATATGTTACTTGAGAATGGGACGCAATACTCGCATCAATTTCAGTGCACGGTACGTGTGATGGTGCTGGTTTGAAGGGCAAACTCAGCATTTGTCTGAGATCAACATCATTACGCGTCGATCCTTCGGAAAAGCCCGATGTTACTCGTAAGTCTGTATCACCAAAATCTTGCTGGAAGCGCTGTCGAAAATCCATATCTTGACGTCGATGATCCTGATCAACGTGAGCTCGAAGATCTGTGTCCACTCCTGCATCCATTAACGTAATTCCTGACGAGTATATACTTGTTTCCTGACGTAACGATTGATTCTCTTTCTTCATGTCAGATTGATTGGGACTACTTGATTTTGTCTCATCAGCGCGACGTTGCCTTGGATCTCGTGACATTCTTGGATCCCTTGATATCGATCCAGAGTTTGTGGATGCTCGTGGACTACTACATCCATTCTCCGAATTAGCCAAAGAATTCGATGCCTTATCCAAATTTATACCGTTATCGAATGAAGGATCGTTACTCTTATTCATAGATGAATTATCTTTTAACGAAGAATCCATTTTTGAATCTTTTTTCGATGATGATCCTTGATGTGGTTTGATAGAAGACAGTAATTTTGTTACTTCAGCACTGATATCAATTTTGCTGAGATCACCCAATTTATCCACTATCACTGCTGGTTGCGGAATATTCGGATCATGTTCAACTACTGGACACTCCTTTATTGGACTCTCGTGATCGCTTTTTTCATTTTCATCCTTAGAATTATCTTTGAGAACAATTTGCAAATTACCACCTTCGTCGTCATCATCATCATCATCATCATCATTGTCACCATCATCATCCTCATCTGAATACCAATCCTCTTGACTTTTCATCGCATCCGTATCGACAGTATTTTTCTCATCGTTATTAATAATACTGTCATTGGCTGCACGTTGTTGTTGTTGAATGCGTAAAAACAACTCCTGAGCTTTTTTCGGTAAATTTGGAGGGATCTCATTGTCGTTTGGTAATGTACCATCTGAATTATTGTCTTGCGGACCGGAAAACCCTTTATTTACATAATCATTGTGAGCTTCAATCTCAATTCCACTTTTTTTTATTTCATCACTAGTTTTATCTTTATTTTTATCATTTTCTTTATTTTTATCATCTTCATCACCCGGAACTGCAATCACTAGGTCAGACTCTCCATCATGATCACTCTCATCATCAAATTTGGATTGTGATAAAGTCGCAGCTTCATCGGCTATACTCATGGCCGATGATGGATTGGGGCCATTCTTCAAAATTTGTCGCAAGTCTATATCCTTTGATGGGGCTATAGATGATTGATTGATTTGCTGTCCCCGCATTTCGATACTATCAATATCAGTTATTGCATTATCTCTATCCTTTGATTTAATTGAATCATTTTCACCGGTAGGACTACCCTGAATTTCATTGTAAAACTCCATATTAGCTATACACTGTTGAAGAAGAATGCGTTGTTGGAGTTGTTGTTGAACAGCAAAACTGAGAGCAACATTTGGAAGATGGAGTCCAAGTTGACTAACAGATTGAAGCAACATTATTTGTTCCAACGGCACTCTGTCTTCATCGGAACCCCAACGTGTCTTTTTTCCTGCAGGCTTCCGATCTTTTGATGATGAACTCGATGATCTCTTTGAATGGTTTGTCTGTGAACCATCCATATTATTCATTGTGACATGTGAATCCTCCTCTTTCTCACTTGGTGAATTTGTCGTTGGTGCTGTCAATGTAACGTCAAATAGGCTCGGAATTTTTTGAGTCGTGGTATCGTGACCTTCAGCAAGATTTCTTGCTGTATTGTTGATCATCATCAATGCACCTTCTCTACTAAGTCGTGGGAAATCGCCCAAAATTTCTTTCGGTGCTGTTTCTAAATGTTTCAACAAAATATTCTTAACTTGCTCGTTGAGTGGCTCGTGAGAAAATTTACAATTTTCGCCATTAGTGCATTTGAGCCCAGTATGGAAGAACTTACAAGGAAAATCATGATGCATGTATAAACATTTATCCCTTTTTGCACAACAATCCATGAGGTAAAATTTACAGAGTTCCATTTTTCGTGGCGGCATGGCGTTATGAGAAAATGGACAGTCATCACCGCGGTGGCACTTGCCTTGCATATAATAGACACAAATAGCATCAGGATCTTGATTGTGATCATTGTTTTGATTCCTCCTTCCATTGCGTTCATTTCGTATCTGTCCACGATTTTTGTTTTTACAACCACGATCAGCTTTTACACCACGTCGATTCGTTAGTCCACGTCCACTACCACTACTGCGCTTCTCGGAATCTCTATGCCGACTCGATCTCTCTTCAGAATCTCTGTCAGAATTATGATCAAAATTGTCTCGTTCATTGGAACGTCTCGAAGTTAGTGGGCTATCGTCGTGTACTTCTCTACGTACTGGCGATGCTCCTCTGACAAATAGCATCTCGTCATCATCTTCGTTGCCGTTCTCATCCTCACTCAATCGCCTCCTCTGAAATTTGACAATACAATTCATCAAGTTTCCGAATGATTTACACGAAATTATGATGCCCATAAATATTATGAAACAAAAAAGTTACATTTCAAATTTTACAAACCTTTTGATCTTTTGGACGATCGTCGTCTTTTTCGTCACGAGGTTTTTTTCGACTACGACTACGACTACTGCTTTTACTTTTACTTGATTTGCTGTCTTGATTCTTCGAACGATCTTCCTCAAGCACAGCTCTTATGGCCTTCTCGACATCACCTGCCCAATCATCAGATGGATTTTTGTATTTGCCAAATCTATCTGTTTTGCTGCTACCACTACCGCTGTTACTGTTTGTTGTGGACGAAGATTTTTTGTTTTTACTCGATTTCGAATCAGAACTCTTTCCTTTAGACGATTCAGATTTTGAAGACGCCGTTGACGACGATGTTTTCGATGGTTCAGTAGTGGATTTCTCAACGACAATAGGTGCCACAGGCTCGTCATCTTCATCGGAAGGAATCTCTCCATCTTCCAAGTCATCACTGTCTGCATTACTGTATCGGATTAAGAAAAAAATAGGGTGAGTACTCTCTTTACAAACAGTAACTGAATGTATAATTGATATCACATCACAAAAAATTAATTTCAAACATTTGATGTGTATAAAGATATCGACAATGATGACGGTTACGAGCATATTTGGAATCGACAATCAAAAATAAACTCCATGTTTAGAGGGGGGAAAATAAACATCTCATGAAAATTGACTCGTTTGTCATTGCACATGCAAAATATAAAAACATACAGAATATCGTTCCCATTCTTCATTATCGCTGTTCATAGATGTCAATTCTATTTATAAACATCAATATTGACGCATGTAACAGTACATGAACATGTGTAATAAGATCTTATTTGCTCCATAGAATGCAGTATGAGTTTCAGCTCAAGCAATTATCTAATTCATCATTTAACAAACATTCACCTTGTCATAATCATAAATAAAAATAATCGTATGCTAAATCAATTTTGATTATAAAATCAATTTTTCTTCAGTTGCCTGGACAACGTTAGGCAAACGTTATAACAATAAACGAGTTGGCTATAAATGTGTGTCCACACAATCAAAATGTGAATAGCGACGTTTTGGATGTGAGGTTTGCCTCAACGTTGATTAATTTTTCTCTAATTTAATCGGTTAGCTTGGCCATGTACATCTCCATTACTTCATAGATTATACTGTACATTAATCTATGTATACTAATCGAAGTCAAAAACATCGACTCTATTGCTACAATGAGTCGAATACCATCATGACGATGGTATGCAGCACGTATATATTATCTTTCTAACCAATACACTACCACATCCAATCACGGTTGCCATACACAGAATTATATGAGAAACAACGTCGTACGATTGGCGGAAGAAGTGTGTCGTGCAAGAGGATAGTATATGTGTCATGAGCGTGCGGACTCATCGATTCACAAGATAAAATTTCCATACGAAAAATATATATATATATATAAATATATTACAAAAGCCTAAATTCAAGTAGAATGACAATGTACAACGTACGGATATTTGTAATGAAATATTCAATATAATAACGATTGAATCATATTTTGTTGGGAGAAAAAGCAACCCAGATTGGAATGTACGATTTTTTTTTTTTCTACAAAACGTGTGTCTAAAACCTTAGCAGCTTTCGCCCAATTGATCAATTGAATAAACTAGACTTCTGATCAACATCAATATCACTCTAGAAGACGCGTTAATTGACTGATTTTATACAAAAATGAATTTTATGAACGTTACACTCTTCCCCTCCTACTGATATAAAAAAATGATAATAATATATTAAAGAAACCTTACCAAATCTATGGAGCATCATCATTCTCATCATAAGCATCAACATTTTTTCATGGTTTTCATTGCCACCGTCATCATTATCATAATCATCATTATCATCATCATAATCATCATTATCATCATCATCATAATCATCATTATCATCATCTTCATCGGCATCATCATAATTGCTATCATCAAAACTTGAATTATAACACATAAAAAAACATTTTCAATCACAGATTTTTGTGATTCATACATGAATCAATTGCCACCTGTTACTCATTCATAATATTCGTTGAATAATTGTTGTGAATATGCGTATGATTGTCATCAGCCACGGATCCATATAAGAAATCAGTATACTTGTATTGGAAAAAGTGAAATTGGCATTGCATGACATTTGTATTTTGATATTACTAGCGGGAGACGCGCGCGCACCCGCATGTTCATGAGTGCATGTAACTGTCCCCTGATGTGTATTTGACAGCTCTGACATATCTATATGTGTATAATATTGACGAGTACGTATTTGTATAATACTTCTGTATAACTTTGCTCGTTTATCAATATAAACACGTCCGATATAGACATATAGAGTTACATCACATGCTGCACGTTTGATAACAGTTTTGTCCAGAGAGAAATGATCAAAGTTACAATTTTAGTATGAATTATCAAGTTACACGCACGAATAAATAAAAGAAAGTTCACTGCATCATGCCCTCTCTTTTGACTGGCATCAATAAGTAAACTTTGTTTACCTTTCAATTTTTTTTGTTTGCCCGATTAAAAAAATGTCCCCTATGTTCCACTCCATTTTCAATCAATTTTCTCCCATGCTATAATGTTGAACATTGAGAGAATTATGTGTAAGCCAGCCAACTCGAGCACCCACATAGTTCGCGATGTAAATCTCGCGATTGCATAACGTCACAAGCACCCATCTCCTTTTTTTTTTACCTTTTAATGAAATTGACGGTACTAGAGAAAATGACAGTGAGCCCAATTTCCTTTTCTTTCTCTCGGACTAGTTCCTCAAATATAAGACACGAGGAAAAAGTCCGAATAAAAAGTCTAAAGGACTGTGAAAGATGCCACGACGTTGATTGCGATGATGGTGATGATGGATGAATTGAACGCAATAGAAATAGAATCGATGGGAGGAAAAAAAAAACGAAAACACATTCGCAAATGGCGATGTTTCGTTGATTGGGCGTGGATTCAGGCAATGGCGTCACTAGCTGGCTGGCATTCAAGGGGCTGAACATTGGGAATCTTCATGAAGACGTTTTTGGCTCCAATAAATTGCGTAAGAGGAGGTTTTTTTATGCCGTCAATGAGAAGGGCACGGCAGTTTTTATTTTATTTCCGTTTTCGCGTCGCACGCATGATTTCAATTTGTCGATGATTGTTTTTTTAAAGTAGAAAAAAAATGAGAAGGCAAACCTTTGAATGAGAGTCTCGGCCGCGATGGCATTACTCTCGAGTGCCATGTTCGATTATTTGACTTTGTATATAATACTCCTATTATTCCTCCCGCCGATCGACCGATCGTTTTGCCCTTTTATTTTACTCCTCTATGCAATTTTTATTATTTTTTTTTATATTATTATGGTTTGTCGCCACTGCGAGCGTTACTCTGCACGCTCGATTAATTGACCCGACACTCGGACGCCTTCTGAATTTACGACTCGCCTGAATTTTATCATTTATATAAAACTCCTTGTTGATAATGCCCCTCGCAGCTGCTGTTGATGAACACGAGGAAAAAAACCCAACGGTGGATTAACCATTCACGGGAATAATTTCCCAATGATTGTCTCAACTGGCTCACGTCCTGTTTCCCCTTTCTCGCTCTATACTTCGCTTTCTTTTTCTCGCCCTCTCTGTCTCTTTGTCTGTCTGTTTTTTCTCTCTCTCTCCTTCTTTTTCTCCCTCCCTCTTTTGCTCTCAACAGCACGAGTCTCCGACTAAAATGTCGTCTCGTTTTATTACTTTTTTTTTCTCACTCGTTATTGGCTTTTAATATTCAACATTTCTTTATGAAAAATTGTTCTCTATGTTGTTTGTTGATTATAAATTTCATGAATATCACTTGTAATGCTTCAAAATAGTTTATTCAAATGAATTAAGTGTGCTGTCCTGCCCTTTGTCTTCAACCGAGTGGCAACAACGTCATTGTGGTTGACGTGGCATGGCCGACGACCACCGATGTCGACGAACGTTAATACGTCTGGGCACGGCTGCTTCTCGTGTATGTGCGCGCAATACGACAATCTATAGCGTTCTCTCTTTAGTCACGTGATTCATCTGCTAGTATGTATGCCGTCCTCTACATGCTCCTATAAATACGTGATAAAAGTATGTCTGTTTTGCTTTATATTTGTGTATGCCTGTGTGCGTCCGCGCCCGCGCGCGCATTCAGAGACGCAAAACCAACAGTTTACATGCGCGTCATGGCCTCAATTCGCCTTCCTATTATTGCAATGATATTCGATTTACTTCTTTATTTTATTATTTATTTTTTTTTCTTTTTCGGAATTTTGTTATTCTTGCTCTCTTACGCTCGCCACCACTAAGTAACGCCACCCTCAATTCAAGGGACCCCGAAAAAACTTGATTGATATTCCTCGCACGTTTTTGTTCTCCGTAACTATTTTGACATTACTTTTTCTCCATTCAACCAATTATTATTATCAAAAAATGGTTGTACTCGAAGAAATGATAATTTTGTAGTAACCCCAAGACCGCGCGTGCACGCATTTGTTGCAATGAGAGGACTGTAACGTTGCTTTTGTCCGCTTTGACCTCGTTTTTTCTCTTAATCTGTTTCACGCTTATTATAATTTCTTTTCGTGTTTTTTTTTCTCTCTCGGCGCTTTGGCCCGCTGGCGTCTCAAGCGTGCAGGTTATTTTAAACGTCAGAGATTAAATTTATACGCGCGCGCATGTATCAAATGATATTTGTTTGCTTGCTTTTTTTTTACAGTTTGGTTTTGGAGTCTTTGGGCAAACGACAATATACGATCGGCGGCCGAGATTTTTCCCTCTCTGGATCAGAGCGATGGAGTATAATTATACAATTGTTTTCAATCGATGTGAATCGGTAAAAATTGTGTATAATCGATAAAGAGAAACTTGAAATATTAAACTAAACATGGCCACATCTGGAACTATTCTGAGTCGATGGCACCACAAACGTCAAGCGAGTCTCTCCCAAAATGGTAGGGGAGAGGTGGCAACCCGATGCTCTTCCGCCAACTGTATTCCTCCATTTATGTCACGTGACATCACTGTTCACTACAGCTTACCTCTCCCACTGCTCCCACTTTGGTTACCTTTCTCTTGTGCATTTGCTGCTGCGTCATCCTTCGGACACCCCACATTAGTTACAAAATTCCAATATCAAACGAGTTTACACTGAAATTCTTTATGATGAGAACGTTTTACATATGGCGCCGCCCTATCGGCTATATCATGCACTTTCATCATTCCAACATTTTCGTAGGGGAATTCATTTAAATTCAAATATGCTCAATCAATTCTCAAATGCCCAAAATTTTGTCATTCATCCGTGACATAATGTTTGAGGTATTGTTTGAGGATTTGATATACAGAGATCAAATGACATTGTTCATGTATTAATATAGATACACATGATCGAAAACATCATTATATTTATTCATGTGAAATTTATCTGTATCAACTTATCAATGCTAAACTGCCAGACACTTTGAATGTTTTTTCAATAAATGTATGTCTGATACACAATTGCCACCGATATTCGTTCCTGCAATACATATTTCTTCATTCTCTGACTATACTAAATGAAAGGACACATTCAATAATATGAAAACTTGCTAATTTCTGTAGTTCTCCTTCCAATACCGCCATCTCTTCCATTGTATATTACAAAAACTATCAATTGAAACTTGTCTATGCTCACTTATATAAGTCTTGTTCCTATCATCAATAATGAAAAAAAAAACAGATAAATGAATGGATTATATGGACTTTAATGATTAACAATATCAGTATGGTGACGAATTGATTCTGATATGTTATGTCTAACCGCAACATCATAATAGATTTGAATTGTAGTGATTATTTCGAGCGCCATATTTATTTCAAATGAATCAAGTACTCTATAGATACAGTGGGAAACGTATGTGGTATCGTCACGAATCGAAAAAATTAGTATTGATGAAATCCCAGAGAGTTATATTGAACATCGCACGCTAAATTGAAAATAATTATCTCACAAATAGTCCCCGGACGATTTTTAGCAAGCTCGTTTTCCATTCTCGCCTCATCATTTAATCATTTGATGTTCATCTTAATCTTCTCTGATTTCAGTTCGGTGTAAGGAGTAGATTAATGAATCATCACATAAGTATTAAATTCAACCCCATTTCAAGCCTACATCGAGGTCAACTACAAATATTGAGAAGAAATGATGAGATTGCGAAGCAGTGATGACACTCTCAAATTTTTGAATCGAGTACTAGTAGAGACGACCGTTCATCGATTCTCATCTAAAATAGACGGCTTAGCTATTCATTCTCGTAGCTACAAAGACATATTTTTTAATTGAACCACAAGAAAACATACGAATACGTTTGAACGATGGCCTAGTAATAATTGATAGCATTCCAGACACCAGAAAGTATCCTTAATTCGCCCATCTTTAATAATTGCAAGTAGTTGGTATGTTGACGGACTCAATGATTGGTCTTAGTAGCAAATCCGGAAGAATTCGGTAGCTGATGCAGTTCAAAGTTGGAAGGAAGTGCAATAATGTTTCACAGATTGATTTGGAAGGCCCTCGAGTCAATCATGTTTATCAGTTTGAGGTCGTTTCGAATATCTTCTCATTGAGCCACTAATAGCATTATCTATTCGTTGAAAACGTAGTTCCAGAAAGCAATGGATATGAAATCTACCATACAATTAGTAACACAACTATGCATACAACTCTGCTGAACACAAGATCTCATACCGATTTAGACAATCCTTATCGGAATTTCCATTGGGTATAATTCTGAACTTCTATTACTATTTTCTAGTCTTTATTGAATAGTATCTATCGATATATAAATTACTAAAATATATATTAATTTCTGTCATGAATCGGAGATAACGAATAAGCTCGTAATTCTGATCGACTTGAACAAAACATGTTCGAATACAGAGGAATGTTTTATTGAAATTGGAACGATGATTCAATGACTTTCAATAAGACAACTTTCGTCGACTTCTCCATTCTAAGAACAGACGAGAATTATATTTATATCACATGACTTGACTTCATTCAATGAATTTATGTTTCAAGTCAACTGCTGGGTATGAAAAATCGTAATTCAATACAAACTTGAAGTGAAATTGACAGAAATGACATAAAATTCATATTCAGTACGTATTATTATGTTATTCAATGCTTCGTGATCCATTGAATATATCAGTACAGTGGTTGATGCTGCTTCATATGACCTGTTCATTACAAGATATGATAAATTCACTGTGCTCTACAACCACGTCGGACAAAACCGCTATAATGAACGCCACAGCCTTAATGCAAATGATAGGCATGGAATACTGGGTATAGACCTTGTATGACAGTGTGCATACAGGTGTCACGATCATCATCAGAGTTCATACCCTCACAAATTGGCAAATATAATCATCTCATTCGGAACAAATGTGCCGAGAGATATTACCAGGATTCTCAGAAGAGTTGGAATATGGAAACGGTAATACAACTCAATCAGATAGTTTTTTCGAAAGGTTAAGATAACATTATAGACATGAAATTTTTTCAGAACACATAAATGCAACTTTTGTGGAATTGAGCACAACATTTCATTCCATAACCGCCCTCTAGAATGGCGATATAATAATTCGAAATACCTATCTAAAATAACTAATCATTGTCATTCATGAACTAGCGATTGAAATGACATCGTTGTATTTTGTCAATAACGTTCTTTTCCAGTGAGAAGAATCGATTATGAAATCTATACGCGTGTGTTGATTTTCAGAACATGCAATCATGAAAAGATGAATTATGAGGATAAGCATTTTATTTGATATGAAATTAAATTCCTCATGCAAATTTTCATTTATTATTGAATTGGGCCATTCATCCGATTTTTCAGATGAATACCATATGTTGGTCTCTATAAATTCACCAACATCATCAATTTCAGCTCTGAGCGCTACCTGTTCCCCACAAACCATCTAATCTTCTGGTACCCTCATGACTGTAGCATTCTTCAAATTAAAATAATAGCATCTCCTTAAAATTATACAGTCGAAACATTTTCATTATCCCACAGAATCTGGATGAATACACATGTAACGTGAACATTTTTTAAATATTAATGTGATTTACAATTCTCATCGACTTATTGCAGGAAAATTGAAAACTTAAAAGAAAAAAAAAATGTATATCCCGATTGAACGGTTGTATGACGAGTTCGACCCAAAACGAAAGTAATCGTTTCACAACAGTGCCTAATTGCATTTTTCGCTATGAAAACGGTTAATCAATAAAATTGAAATAGCTTCAATACATGAATTTAATTGGTGATTAAGATGACTCATTGAGGCAGAACGAAAACGTGTACCTTCAATATGATTCCAGAACAATTATTGAATTAGTTGATAACTACAATTCAACATGTATTGTATGAATATGAAACGAAAGTTCATTGAATGAAAATTCATAGCTGAGTGATCATTCGAATTCGGCTTACTGAATAAATGTCATAGTTTCTTTTCGCGCACGGATTCAAGATAATGACTATCGGTCATTTTCTCTCATGGAGTTTTCGCATGGATTTCAAAATTCTTCTATTATTCGTTCAAACATCGTCACTGGTGCATACGTAGGTATCGTCTATGAAATAATGAACCATACAGACCTTCGTCAAGTTATACACTATTATTTTCAGGGATGAGAACTCAACAATCATATATCAAAATTTCGTTGATGACCCAATTTTACCCGGTATAACGGAACAAACAATTTTTCTAGTGAATGTGAAGAAAGACGAAACCAATGCATCCGACCATATATTACCAAATAAGCAAGACTTCCGGATTGCCGGAAATGAATCGGACAATCAAAAAAGTGATGGAGCTGAAACAAATGAGGGAATTGATGAACAAAAGAGAGATGATATGGATGAGAAATGGTCATCAATAATATCTGGAGACCAGGTCGACACAAGTGAGGAAAATGAAAATATTTCTAGAAGCCTTCAAGGAATTGAAGAATATGATGAAGATACGACGCATGAAAAATACCGAAATACCATGCCAACCATCACTTTGTCATCTACGACAGAATTTCATGGTGATACGGAAGAATTATCACCAAAATTTCACAATAAAAGCCGTCCAAATAATTCTAAAATGGATGACAGTGCAGATTTTCTTAGTAATTTGTTAGTCTATTCTATTGCCAATCCCATATGGAAGTTTTTTTTCAAACCGATATTCGAAGTAGTAGTAGCTCTGACAGAGACATCAAATCTTACTGATAAACTGCAAAATGTCAGTAAGTCTAAATCTGAAACAAAAAATGCCACATCGGTTAGGATATCATTCCATAACTATACAAGAATGACAACAATTGACACACCGATAGCGAATGATTCTGATTCACCATCCTCCCAATTGGTTAATAGAAAATTATTTATGCCTGCTTCACCTACAACAAAGTCTTCGAATTCGGATACAATTGATGTTAGTGAAGCCATTGAAGATATCACTAATACCTATGCATCAACTACAACAGTAACAGATTCTATTGAATCCCAATCGAAAAATGATCGTTTAATTTTAAAAATTCAGTCTTCAATATCTTCCACAACGGAATTAATACCGGATGAAGGAACGAAACAACCGAATTCTTACCAAAACATGAAAAATGAAATTATACGAAATTTGTTCAATGCAAAAAATAACAGTCTCAATGATGATGCAGCGCTGATTTTCATGAGAATTATGATGGAGAACTATAATAACTCAAAAATTCGACGGCCGTTCAGCTCTCGTTATTCACGACCTCATAATGCACCGTCCGATATGCATCAAAAGATAAGGCGGGAAATATCGTCCAATAATGAATACAATTTAGCTGATCGTCAAGAATTGGCATCATATTTCTATAATGATCAAAAATTTCGCGAAAGTTATTTAAATCATGTAAAGTCGAGTGATCAAGATAATCTCTCACCGAACATTCACAACGCTGATAAAATTTATGATAGACAAAACTTTGAATCTTATCCTGAACGGCCAATCTATATGCGAAATCAAGATAATCCTTCTAGCGAATCTTTGGATGAGACTTCAAAATTCCAGCCTAATATTGCGCATAATATTCAAACCGATTTGAATGATTCGTCTCTGTTGTATCTCGTTGATAGACTCGGATATTCTATATTCGATGATGCGGAATTCAAGTCAACAAGTACAGAAATGAGTATTGGGTATGATCCAATTTATTCAAAATATAAGTTGCCTGACTCTCGCATCGAATATTTACAACAGAAACGAATTGACAACAAAAAGAATCCTAAGGAGATCATGGCGCATGAGCGGCAATCAGATTCTTCAATACAGAAAAAAAGCAAGACACGCAGAAGAACAAAAGTCCGAGGCGCTAGGATAAAAATGTCAATGAAATCATCAAGGACGAAGAGTGGCAGGAAAAATAGTAGAAACCCTTCGAAATATTTGAAAACTCGCCCTACATATACAAGAAGAAATAATGGAAAAAGTATTTTGAAAAATAGGAGAAATTCAGTAAAAAGAACAAGTAGACGAAGAAAGTCGAAGAAGAACCGCCGACGCACTAAACAATCAACAAAAACTAAATCTACAAGATACCGTCCACTGTAATAGTTTGATAAAAATACGTGTCAGATATTGCGATGAAAATGGTAATTATAATAATGTGGTAACAATATAGTTCATTTATTTGTATAGTATGTTATATTCCGAAACTTAGATCATATTTGCAGCGTATAAGAAAAACTGAAATTATGAACTGTTTAAAATTGTACATATGGACTTGATAAACTCACTATACACGGTATACTTAGAAACTACAAAAAGGTCCCCTGGTGTTGATTGGATGACAATATACAAAAAAACTCATCAACAAACATCAACTTTGGAATTGTACTCACAGAAATTAGGCACGAAAAAAGGATCGTTATATTAATCCTCCACATCGTCCTCTTCTTGATTGACTTCGCTCGTTTTTTCATTCAACTGTTGAATTTTTTCTTTCACTTGTTCCGTGGACCGATGGTGAAATACGAATGAAATACCACTTGACCAGCATTGTCGCAATGACACATCAGGAAGGTTCCTTGAATTGTGCGCGTGGCGCCAATCTGACAGATCGGAATTGCAGTCAGATTGTTCTGGCGGCCCCTTCACTTCAACACCACCAACACATCGTTTACATTTGAATCTAAAAAAATATGACGATGGTAATCAATCAGTTCCAGAAAATCGAACATGAATATGAGCAGTGTAGAAATATTTAATTATTCATCAGCCATATCATGCTGATAAATATGAACATGTCTATTATTCCAACCGCGAATTTACTATCAATTGGATAGCGATAAGGGTCCAATGCATAAGTAGTAATATATATTCGATTCATCATTTACATATTTTCAATCAGAAAGAAACCATTTGTGTTCCTCCACGTTTTTTCTAATCACTTCCCATCATATCAATATGCAAGCACGATACTATTTCAGAAAATTATTGAGTAGTTTTTCTTTCATTGATCGGTACACGGGAGTTGTATGTGTATGAAATCCGAAACCCATTGAAATCGTTCTCCCCACTCGTCGATATTTCAAATTCAAAATTTCAGACACCAATATCATGTCCTTTTCAAGATAGGGAGCTAATAATCTTTTGCGGGCGTTATTTGAAGGATGCAGTCGATAATTACTTTGAATGTGTGTCGGAGATGGTATCCTCTTCGAGTTTGAAGAGGTCTCGGAGATCGTTCAGTGTAAAGTGTCTGCACACGTCGTCTTCTTGGTCAACAACTGTAGAACTCAAAGCTTTTTTATGTGCTTGTCGTTGGAATATTTTCTCTTCAATTGTACCAGTCTGAAAAAGAATCAATTGTATAGTTATTGCGTTCGTGATTTCGTGTTCTATGGAAAAAAAATATCACGAAATTGAAACTTACAGAAAGAAAACGATAAACGAAGCAAGGTTTTTTTTGACCGTCACGCCATACTCGTGCCATAGCTTGGTCATCATTAGCTGGATTCCAATCAGGATCAAACATGACTAATCTATTGGCACCAATCAAATTCAAACCACATCCCCCGGCTTTCGAGCTCAACATGAAAATGAAGTCACCATTATTTGGATTATTAAAGCTATCCACAACCTTTGCACGTTTCTTAATTGACATCGTGCCATCTAAACGCACATAATTATATGTTCGTTTACGGCAAAGTTTTTCAAACAGATCCAGTGTTTGCGTATAGTTTGACACTAAAACTATTTTGTCTTGCGTCGTTGATTTGATAGATGCGAGGAGGCAATCTAAAACCATTAGCTTTCCTGATAATTCGGGCAATACCTCTCTGAAATAAAATATCAATTTCAAGATTAATACGTATACTCGCAACGGGATTGTCTTTTTTCAATTCATAAAATTTGTCTAGGACGAGGCAAGTAAGTGAGATTACAATAATATACCATCTTCACAGAGAACCTCAGATTTCGAATGATACATTATAATTCCGAGGAACAAACTCGAATGGAAGAGTGAGAGAAAAATTTGAAGAGAAGTGTCCGAATACTGTTCTACCAGCCTTATTTATATATTAACTCAACTATTTATGAATTTGAAGAATTAGATATTGCGCATAACATGATGAAACTGACGTTCTCTTACGACGGCAGTTCTCATATTAGATAACGTCTATCTGATATCATTGATGACTACAACGTAGGTTGGGGCAAGAAATAGAAATTCCAATCCGATTTCCAAAGCTCTATAAGAAAAGTTCAATTCGTTGAGATCAGTTCTGCTGTGTTCTATCTGATCGTATACAAGAAGATACCAAGTCAAAATTTATCAAAGTTCACAATTGGAAAAAACTAGTTCAAACTTTGTCGCTCTCATTAGGGATATATGATCGATCGATTCATCAGATTCAATGTTTACAAAGTATCACCTCGTTCAGGACAATGAAAAAATACGAATGTCTTCACATAATCTAAAGTGACCTGAGGAAGCTATTCATGACTATTCTTGTTGATGATGTGAAAAAGGCATTGAATTTACTACTCACTTACGCATGTATTATTAAGATGAATATTATAAAGCGTACTTGGTACTGTAATTGGCGGGGAGTAATTTTGATGCACCTTCAAATCCCTCAGAATTTTCCAAAATTTTTTGGTAGACAAGGTCAGGATGGTTGCACAATTTTTTCAACAGAGTAATCGCCGAAAGAGCTGACAGGGTTCCACCCTTTTTTTTCTCGTTATCGTGATCTGAAAGAGAACAGTTGGTGAATTATGCGACTGTGTGATTAATATAAATGAAGGTAGTGGTCCCACCATTCATGAACATCATTAGTGGAGTAATTTCCCACTTACTTTGCATAGATTTACGTATTGCTTCACTTTGAATAAAATTTTTATAAAGCTGAGTTTGTAGTTGTGTCATTTTTATACAAACAACTAGTTCGTATTTGATGGGCAAATATTTAGAGAGTAGTGCACTTGTACGTCTAATAAGACATCTATTAACAACAGTGACAAGTTCGTTTAACCTTTCTTGTGCGAGCTGTCGTTCACTATCGGTTGCAGCAGCGTCTTGGCCGCGTAAGATTGGATTTTCAAATTTCCGACGAAACTCTTGAGCTGTACCAAGAAGACCTTGATTGACAAAATGAACAAGAGAAAAATACTCAAGTAAATCATTCTGTATAGGTGTGCCACTGAGTAATACTCGGCGTTTTGCCTTCAATCCCATCAACGATTGATATGTTTGATTTTCGGAATTCTTGAGTCTATGGCCTTCATCACATAGTACAAGACCCACATCATCATTATGAAGTACATGAGCATGAAGCCGAAATGTTTCATAGCTGATAATTAATATAGGATTAACGCAACGACGACCGTAAGTTTTCATGAAACCTATCAGTTTAGAGTCAATTTCACTCTTGCTTCCACCGTCTATTGCCAGTGGCCGAACTCGATTGCCCAACCATTTAAAAATTTCATTGTACCAATTTTTTACAAGTGAACTTGGTGCAACAATTATTGCTTTTTCTATCGACGGTTTAGCTTCCGGACCTTGTTTTAACAAGGTCCAAAGGAGAGTGATACATTGCAGTGTTTTTCCAAGACCCATTTCATCAGCCATTATGCATCCATACGCATTTTCAATCCTCACTCCCGTAACACACTCATACATAAATTTTACGCCTTCCCTTTGATGTGGCCGTAGAATGTTACACAGAAGTGGATCAACAACAACGTGAACTAAACATTTGCTCCTGTAATTTATTATTCAATAAAATTATTATTCCAATTATATTTACGGGCATGAATAATTATGTTCTTACTCATCAAGCTTCAATCGATCGTGTTCCGATAATTCTGGTGGATTGTATACAACCAAAGCATTGGCTTCATATGGATCATGTAACGCTCTTCTGGGCCCGGAAAATCGGGTGCCCAAAAATCTGCCGGATAGTTCATACCCTGGTATTGGAATTTTGAAAGGCTTACTCAATAATTTACGTATTTTCTCTTCCTAAAAATCAACAATAACCAAATATACACTTGATATGTTTGAATGTTTTTTTCGTATATGAATCTATTAATGGAAAAAAAACTAAATTTGTCATTTCACTCACATGTTCTGATACAATTTCTTTGTTCACTGATACATCTTGAGCAGATAATTGGAGACACTTTCGTTCAGGTATAATTAGTTGTTTCGTTTTTGCCGTACTTCTTTTTCTCTTCGCTGGATGGAGAGCGTCATTATTCTCATCAACTCTATTGACTGGTGAATTGTTTTCTAAATTTGCGATTAGCGGTCGCTTCGACAGTTGACTTGGAGCATTTGAACGAATCTGTAAACACAAAATTTGCATTTGATTCCATCAACTTCAATCAATTCGATTTATTCAATAGAACTTTAAGTTATTCATTCTTCTCCCATTGATGACTTTCACTCCAATGTATATTAAATATTCAATTCATTAGCGAGAAATCATATACAATGTTCAATATATGATGTGAACCGAATGCATAAGACAAAATGTAAACAAATCATGGATGGTCAAGCCGAGTGAACGGAAAGGTTATGGCTACGAAATATTCTTTACCATATTCGAATGCTGCTGTAGTGCGCCGAGTAATGGAAATCATCAGACGATCCACTGATGAATTATCGGGAGCATTTTAAGTGTGTGTATTGTAATAGTCAACGAGCCCCCATGTATTAATGCAATTTAAAACAAAACGCATAAGCATCAAAATCAACATAAAAACAGTGTACACAACGATTGCTGTGGTATGCGCAATCACTTTATTTATGTATATATGTTTAAAAATAAATGCGCGGGAAATCCTACTGTCCGCAGGGTAGCGCTACCATCGTCGTATAAAATGGTATTGTGTTGCAGTGGTCGGAAACAACACTTATGTATGTATTTGCATATGACTAAAGCAGCATCGGTGAACGTTAATACTCGTTGAGATTGCATGTGAACCAACTGCTGAGTAAATGGGCTGGTTGTACGCAGGATGAAAGTGCTCTTGAATCTGTATATACAGACTGACAATTATTTTAATGTTGCGATGGCCTTTTGCATGAAATAAAGCATGTATATATTATCATTCGTATATTGCGAAAGTTTTCAGTATCCGGATTAATTGTAAAATGGAATAATTATGAGGGAATATGATGTCACAACGAAAATTGATTCCAAAGTAATGGCTAATTTTGACTTTATTAACCATGAATTCTACTACATCATGCTACATTATTCTAAATATTCATCCCCGTCAATATTATTTACAATTATATGATTTCGACAGAATATGAGCTCGAAAATGGCGCCTCATCATATGCAATATACCAACTGCGAATCGGGTGCCGTTTACATTCCCCTACTGATGACTCCATGAAACTTTTCGTTTCAGCCTGCATATAACACATATAACAATATAAGAAGTGGCATGAGTAGCCCTACATATTTGACAGCCTTGCTCCAATGCTCGAATCAGTACCATTTAACAAATGAGATTGTTGTGTAGTACGAATTGGTACGGATGCCTGCGTGTGGTAGAATGCAACTAACTTTTTAAAAATCTCAGCTGCCTTCGATGAAATAAACCAAAGCTGAAACCAACTACATAAAATTTGTTATAAATTCCATCGCAGACCCTCGATATACGGTATACACGTAAAACCCAACAATTCATACTTGTTCAAAAATATTTGAATGAAAAAAAAAGAAAAAAACGAACAAAGCATATTGGTTGGAAAATAAAAATTATATTCTCGTGAGTAAACGCAATGGCAAACCATAACTATGTATAATTTCAAACGAATTCACGTCATACAAATCACGCATTTACTCCAATAGTGTGGGATTGTGGGTTTGTGAAATTTTGACTTGCTGTGTTACATATTTCATATGTGAGTTTACATGCGCAACATCGATTATAAACAAATTTTTTCAATTGACTTTTTAAACACCATCATACATTATGCATCTTCATCCATATTCTATCCTGTTTCATCATTGTTAAAGCTCTTTCATGTCACACAAAGTACATAAGAGTTGGTAATATTGTCATACTCATTCATTAAAAAAAAAAGAAGAATTTTCAATTTACTGACTAATAATAAATTTATAATTGTGTATGAAATCATAAGGTCATGGGAGATGCAACTAACAACTCACGCTTAACTACAATTATATTGCACAATTTGGAGAGAGAATCGACGGATATGAGTAATATTATTTACAATGGAAGCACCGAAAGCTACACCGAATTTGCAGGTATTAATGAAACGACACAGTCAACATTAGATATTCTTAAGGTGGTCACAACTCAAGTCATTCATATCAATGGCTCAACGAAGAATCCCATGTGCACAACAACAACCACGGAGAAGCCATTCGATGAATTTGGTCCTCCAGAAGGAGTGGAGTACATTTTTGTTCCGCTCGGTGTCATGATCTTCGTCATTATTCTATCAGCAGTGGTATAGACAGTGATATATTATGAAAGTATTATTTATTATTGTGCATATGAAAATAACATTGAATATTGCCATTTATATGTATCTTCAGGTTCTTATTGTTTCACGTCGCAGGAAATTGGAACAATTACGGCATCGTTTGATGCCACTATATAATTTTGATCCAGGCGAGGAGGGTGAAGATGATTGGGAAACCGAACTGCTTGACGAAGGACTTGTTAATCGTCAGCGCAGAGTACGAACTCATTATTCCTCACAATTTATTGAAACTACCTTGAAAATAACTTAGAGTTAAATTTATAGCAAGGCTATCAATCAATGGATCATGAAGAAAATGCGGAGCTCTTTGGTCACTGACGCATCAGGACCCATCCGAGTGGTACACAAAACCCTACGGATGACAATCCAATGCAAATACCACCACGCTTTTTGCCTGGTAGCAGAGTGAGATCTGATGTGAATCGCGGAGTGAGTGACTCTGTGGAGCTACACACAATCGCTGAGGATGTGTGCTGACAGTGTTCACGCACCACAAAAATTTAGCCACATTACAAATTAACGGAGGATTCAATATTCAAGTTGCTAAATTTTTGTGCTGACAAAAATGATAAGAAATATCTTAGCCGGAATTTAAAGCGCTTCAAGAATTCATGAGTGTTGTACTAGTACGTTGAAATGGTTTGTTGTGGCAATATGTGGTGATATTCTATCTGTTCTGAACGAAGTTGTTCAATAATATTTTAATACATACTTACATACACTTTCATGGTGTGTATACATTCCAACATCGTCATCTATTCCCAATTATTACATGTACATACTCTTTCTCTCCAGATGTTTTATTTGCCTTCATTACAAACATCAGACTCTACTTCCTTGTGTTCATATAGCTTTTCTATTCCACTCACTTCAATTTCATTTCAATACTCATTTCATAGTCATTAGATAAATTGATATATATCTAGGTAAATTATTTATCATTCATATTCTTTTGTTTAATGTGGATTCATAGTGACTACAATAGCGAATAGCAGTTGAAATTTGACCCTATAGTTGGATTAATGATGATTTTAAGTTCAGTAATTGAATAATTTAGCCGAGATAACATCAGTTGTGAAATCATAGATTTCAACCTTCATAGTATATCTATTGGAATACTTCTCGGAATACAACAAATTTACGATAGAATTGGGATAATATATAAATATATTTATGTGATGGATTTTGAAATTGTAACTCAATCCACTTTGTTTTTGGCAATATGATACTATACGGGTACACTATACGAACGATTTAAAAATACACAATGTCTGTGCATATAACTGTTCGTACTTAGTTTCACCATAGCTAATTTATCTCGTGTCTTTATTCCAACGATACTTTGCTTCTGCAAATGTGTTAACAAAGCGATTTTATTTATATAAACTTTAACGATTAACAGAAGTTTATTAAAAAACAAAAATTTATAAAAATCAAGTTCATTGCGAACAATCGCAGGACTAAGCATTGTGAAAAATGGTAAAGTTAGAGGAAGAAGCAGCACATATTTGAAGTACGAATATGAATGAAGTCAATGTGATAATCACTCAGATCCATATAATAGGTTCTTCCACCATTTGTGAGATGAATTTAATAACGAATCATTACTGATACATTTCAGTAGCTCTTCGCTGCCATTTACAGGCTTTGCAAATATTGACAATCCATGGTATAAGTTGTGAGTATTTCATTCGCAATCAATGCAGTCTATAACCGGAAAGTTTTGCTCGGAATCATGAAGAATTGTTACCATATCGCTGCTCTATATTTAGCTGTTCAATTCGTTAACCCTTTCCAATATTTTTGGGAAAACAATTGTATAATGGAAAACGCGCCTTCGATAAAAGTTTTTCCCCCAAATATTGTATATGACTCCGTAAGTTTGGACGAATAATATCTGAGAGCTTGATTTCATATCTCGAAATTATTTTCAATGCTATTGTAGAAGACAGATGCAGAAACTTCAAAATTTATTACAGTTACACAATACTAGATATGCACGTAAAATCATGCAGCAAATCGTAAATCGCAATGATTGAAATCATGGAAATTAGTGAATTTGTTGGCACGTTCGTGATAGAAAAACCAATATTGTAGTGTCATGATACTCATCATGAACCCTATAGGTAAAAGTAAATCAAAAATCAATAATGCAGTATTTGGGTGCAAATACAGACAAATTTTAAATTACTACTAGATGACAGATGCACTATTTCTGAATATTGTTGTATATTTAGAAACTTTTGTTCTCCTTTTTCATTCTTAATCAAAATAAATTGTATTATCGCTGGTCGAGCACGCATATAAAACTATGAGAAAAAAACTCCCAAGTCTGAGGCATATTCTCGTACTGGTTGGTATTTGATTGTCCCCTACCCAATCCCAGTTCAAAGGAATAATACTGAATTAAATAAGAGTATCCTGTGAATTTATTTACTTTAATACAAATTTTACATCCACACAAATCTTGTTCGTCTCATAAGCGGGACTTCAATGTTCATTTATCCAAATTTTTTCTTTCTTTTTTCAAAGTTTTGATAAAATTGAAATAATTTTCACGCGCTCGTGATATACGAGAGTAATCCTACAATTGAATTGAGTTTTCTCCCAGCGCCTTGTCCTTTTTTTTATCATCGATATTGCATAAGAGCGAAACTCTTCGCGAGCAGCAAATGAAATCTTTTTTTATTTATTTTCTATTAACTTTTTTTTTGCAATTGTGGATCATTGAATCAATAATTATTCTTTCTTTTTTTCTCTCGGAGATAGCATTGGTGTACACGAGTAGATAATAACAACGTCGTTACCGTTCCGAAGGTCGAAATAAAAAGAATAAAAAAAAAAAAAGAAATAAGGACCATGCAACAAAAGGAGTATTTTCTCAATTATATTGGTAAATTTTCGACCGTGTCGTGGACATTTGAATCACAAATTTCGGCGTTTATAACGTTACAAATTTTCAATCCGCTTGCATAACCAGTTTTATTACTTATATATTTCAAGTGTCATCTAAATAAGAGTTAAAAATATATTAATACTAAAAAGGAGAGACGAGACGTATTTCGCGATACGCGAGTCTCGTGGAACTGTATGAGTCGTTTCTTCATATCATTTCTTCTTTTTTTTTTCCCCCGTCTGTTTTTGTTTTTTGAATGAATTTTATTTTTGTTTTTTTTTTCCATTTTCTAATTTTTGCCTCGATTAACTGAGCGGCAATGGGTCACTTCAACGAGAAGCAAAAATGATTATTATCCACACCATCGTTGAGGTAAAGAGACTCTACTCGTTACACTTTCGTGCATCGATTAACGTAAAACGTAAAAAAAAAAAAAAGAAACCGAAGATGAAAAAAAAAAGAATTTGAGGATTGCGAAGAACCGACAGCAATGATGGGGGGAAACTCCGAAAATGAAGTCCCTAAAGTCATTATGACTATTTCACTCCCTCTCTTCAGTTCTCTTCTTCTTCTTCCTCTTCTTCTTGATCATCCTCTTCCTCGCCGGTGCTTTCCGGTTTTTCTTCTACCTTTTTGGGTTTGCCGCGGCCGCGAGCAGGTGATGATGCGTTAGCTTTTGGCGCGCCCTGCTTTTCAAGTATATTAATAAATAATTAGTATTATACGTTAGCCTATTCAAAACTGATTAATTATGTATATCTGAAATACTCATCAATACCTTTTTTTTATGAGAGCCCTTCGGTCTACCTCTGCCTCTCTTCACGGGTCCAGGTGGTGCATCATCTTCGTTATCAGATTTAGGTGGACGAGCCGCGTTGATTTTTTCTGTTGCTGCTGTCCTACCTCGCTTCTTCGGCTCTTTCACTGCATTTTTTGCTTCCGCATTCTTTGGAGGACGTCCTCGCTTTTTCTTCTGTTCTTCAACAACTGGTGAATTATCGTCCGACATATTGGACACTTATTTCTCTGAAAATCGAAATTCCAATTAAGTCTATCATTAACATTTGTTATACAGAATATTCACGCCTTAGTATAACCTATTGTCGGTGGAGGCACAAAAAAAAAAAAAAAAAAAGGAAAAATTAATGATTTTAGAACAAAATATGTATAAACGGTTATATATCATATGTGATATAATTATTTTTTGTGGCTGTCGATGATAAAGTCTGGAATCAATGTACCTATATCGAAGGCGGGAGAATCGCCATTTTAATTTCCCCCACCCTACAATATAATGTAATCGAGAAATATCATAGTTTGGGAACGGCAGCGTTGCCGGAACCTTAGCAAAGTGCAATCTGAAGATTCATAGGTGGTACAATGTAAAAAAAATGACCAATCTGACGACCATAACAGAGGAGATTCGCACATATATATTCATAGAATTCAACGACAGTGTATCGATTTCGCAAGAGGCGTCGGTCGATTTTCGACGACATCAAAATTCTATCCAACTGCGAATTCTGTTGTTGTTCATACAATGTCTTTATACTCAACTACAATTGATCCAAATATGAATGAAATTGGATTTTTCTCTCAACGCAACTCTCACTCATAAGAAATAATCTGCCACTGTATCGGTCCGTTTGTTGAGAAATATAGACTGACATATTCTCCGTATTTTTGTCTCTTCCATTTAGTTTTTGGCATAGAGCGCGTTCAATTGGCTGCACGGAACCAATCAATTTCATCCATTCCTGCACGACCTCACATTGTGACCCCCAGAACGTCAGAGCTTCCCGCCATTTTGCCAGTATAATGTTGCAAAATGTGAGGAAAAAATATATTTCATATAAGCGCGACGAGCAAAAAAAAAAGAGGAAAAAGAAGAAAAAAAGAAATTAAAAACGACGGTGGAAAAAAAAAGATCATGTTATGCGTTAATTAATAATTGTGAACATGTAAAAATGAATTTTTCCCCATCCATATTTTTCTTTCGCATGTAAGAACTTGGCGTTATTATGGAGTGCCGGCCATTTTTGAAAAAAATTAACCATACACACCGTGACGAGAACGAGATATTGAGGAAAGGGTACAGAAAGCAAGCAACGCGTGGGTCGCGACGGCGCTTTACGTGAAACGACGCCACCGTATTCGCGCGTCATTCACCCTACCCTCTAATGAAATACGAAAGGAAAAATCTGAGAAAAATATATTCGAAATAAATATGCGAGGACGATACGACATTAATATAAATAATAGTAGCGCATTAGATGAACCTATGTTGTAATGGCCTCCACACGAGCAAACGAATCCCGGCAAGACGCCATTAATCGAGAGAGACGTCGAGACGCGGCGTCGTCGCACAACACCGAACCGTCAACTGCTCCGCGAAAATTAATATCTCTGTATATAAATCTTCCATAATTATTTCAAGTAATTGAAAAAATCACCAATTAAATAAATGAATGAATAAGAATTTTTTGCACTATCATAATGGTAAAATAATATGATAAAACAATGGTAAATTGATGTGAGAAATACGCGATGCGGTGCTTGAAGGTACTCACCTCCGGATCTTCGTATGGTATGTGGAGACAAAGGCGGCTGCCGGTGCGCACGTCGTGGCGTCGGCGTCAGGCACACTGAGACGCGATCGGACTTGTTCGGAGTTGCACTATCGCAAATACCCTCCCTCACAGCTCACACTCTCGCGCGCTCTGATCCAATGCGTCCTATATATGTGTTGCTATATACACAGCAACACACTGCTACGTCCAACTTCGTGCGACTACGAGTAGACTCGCTGAGACTCTCTCTCTCTCTCTCTCTCTCTCACACACTCTCCCCCATTCTGCATCCCCTTCTTTTTTCTTATCCTCTCTTCCTCTTTTTCACTTCAGCTTCATTCTTGCTCGCTCTTATTCGCCTGCTTGTACAATTGCCACTTCCCCCACCCCATCTCTTGGCCCCGCCACTTCTTCCTTTTATCTTTTTCGCTCTCCCGTTGGCTCTTCATATTTTTTTGTTTCTCCTAACAGTCTGTTTCCATAGTGTATTATTATTCAAAAATAATTCGTTGTCTTCTTATGTCAACACACGAAAGAAAAAAAAAGATGGTATGGAGTGTATCTAAATATTAAGCAAGGGGTATCACATGAGGATAATGTGTATTCGTTTATGCTCAGTTTGAATATGGAATAATGTAAGATAAGTTGGCCGGGTGTATAGGATGCTCGGTAAGAAGTTTGAACATTTCCAACTCGGGTATAGTCGTGTAGTTGCCCCAGTCGTTTATTTGCGCGCGCGGCGACTGGAACTCCCGCCAAAAAATTACTCCCTTGGTTTCTCGTGCTGCTCAACGTCAACCCCCCAATCGATCCCACCAGGACATTCTAAACACTATATATGCTACATGTACTATGGTTGCTGCAAAGAGATTTGCATTCCACAATGGGCTCTCAAATCAAATTGAATATGCTCCATTTCATTTTTTCAATTCCTATCATTTTTTTATGTTACATTGTGTTTTCAATCAAATACGTCTGTTGATTCTTTTAGCCATAATACTGTTATGAATTTGGTTGTAGGACGCGTAGTTTGGACAAAATCTCACGGTAGCCACAATCTTGTCGAGTTACGGCAGGGGGTTGGCGTTGGCTCGCAATTTTATCTGCTTTATTGTTATTCATTATATTTTTCTGTGAAAATATATACTCATGTTTTCTCTCATTCTTTATCTAGACAAATATCCAGCCAAAGATGAAAGAAGTATCGCATAATGTACTGTTGGCCTCTACCTATGCCCAAAAAACAATTGCGATAATTCATCCACTTACTGAAATTCATCTCACTATTTGCTAATGTGATATGCGTTGGCATATAAATATATATCTATATATTTATATATATATTCAGTTTATATGTTACCCGAAGATATAACGATTTTTGGATGATAACTTAGATATATAGAAGTCTCTAGAGCTAATTTGATTGAACAATTGATAAAAAAACAGTCACATATGGATTCATGAATAATTTCACGCGGAATTTATTCCGTTTATGACGAATCGGTTGGAAATTTTTTTTTCCTCATATTCTAGTGATGAATGATGAAAATTAATCCAATTTATGTATGAAATTATTAACGTTGTGTTTGACGAAACGAAAAATCAATTAAAGATTATACATAAACGAGTAATCCACTATAGCCGCGATTGAAAATTCGCCTTTAATTAGTTCCAATACGCCTTTGTGTATTCGGCTTTACTTTGGCAAGGAACGTCGTTGTAACCGTAAATCGAATATTATACATTTAACCTACAAAAAAAATGACACCATTCACCGGCATCGCGAGAACCCATAGTTTCATTTCGTCATTTCATTATTCAGTCGAACTGGAAACGTAAATTCAAAATCGCAATGCATAATCAAAATGGTTTACATTAACCTCAGTGTACATTAGTGCGCAAACGTGCCTGTGATGTGGTAATCCTGCTTATATGATAAAGCAGGACTAGCGATTCAACGAGCTCCAATTTCTGCGTAACTTTAGTGATTATTTGATCCATTGGCTACAGAAAATAAAAATAAAATTCACATGAAATTAATATTTGTGTACCAAAAGAGCATAGGAGAAACATTTTTTTTCGATAGAATAAAAATTTAGAAGTATCATTGTAAAATCATATTCACTATATGAATTGCATTATGCATTGATGCACATTATTTACTACTTTAGATCGTACACACGTACCTATAATTAACACAAAATTTGAAATAGCCGCCTTGATCATTAAATGTGCGCATGCGCAATATGAGTATCGTGCATGGAAATTGAGCCAATAGAAAATGACTGATTAACGTAAAGAAGAACGATTTCGTGATCGGACGTACACAATTTATTATAGAATAAATGTTAATAAATAGTTAACGAATGATAGTAACGGAAAAGAATTATGTAATCTGCAGCTGGGGGGCCAGCTAAGGATAAAATTTTTATGTATCAATAAATAAGAGTAGGATGAACAATAACAATTAATGATGAGTAGCGAATGAATAAAAAATGATTCATAAAAATAAAAATCCCGAAAGCTATAAGAAAGAAATTAGGGGAATTGACTACATGTAGATATATATATATAGGGACCGTGCACCAACTGTAGAGGCAGCACTTTAGCTGAAGCTCGCGCGCTTTAGTGGAGAATATATGCATAAAATGGTTAAAAATCTAATAATAACAAATGGAATGAAATAATAAAAAATGGAAAAAAACAATAAATTATGGTTTTCGGGCAATAACTGATAATAATAATATTCGCGGTCAGAACGATTCGAAAGGCCAAAAATTATTCGAGTCAGGGCATGTATTAAATGTTATAGAAAAAAGACATTTAAATGATCCGGTTGTCATCAACGCCGATGTAGTTGCTCAGACAAATGTATCGAAAGTATATAAAGTCAAACAGTATATATAAATATGTTTATTATTCTCACTGTTTATTGATGTAACTGAATATTTAATTGAATATATAAATAAATTGATACCGGTAAATTTATGTGTTGCTTTGCATGGGATTTTTCTGTACAACCTTTTATGCAACATGATTTTATTAATGAATCCATTGTAAATAATTGAAAAATTTATCTTGATAGAAAAATAAATCAACAGAAAATGCTACTGGGAAATAGTATTATTATCATTATTGCCCAGAAGCTTCACGTTTTAGTCACTAGTCAGCGTGGCACTCTAGAAACGCGGTTCCTATATGTATGCGCTCTGCTGAATCGTGTTCAGCCAATCAAAGTCACTGAAGTTGGACCAATCACGTAATAAAAAGTATGGCGTCTCCCACGTGTGCCGCCATTGTACATGAAAATTATGGTTGCATTCGATTTGGGCGCTTCAAACACATCGAGCGGAACATCCTATAGCATTTCATATGGGATGTTATGTCTATATATATGTCTGAGCGTGCAGCATCGAAGTTGAATGCAACCTATATTACAACCATTCTCTAATTCTGAAGTGGCTTCGAGTAGATTTTGGAGTTTATCAGGGGACGTTTTGTTTATATCCTAACCTCTCTTTTTACATTGTGTTATAACATAATATTACTCTCCTATTGATACTCTACATTGAATCAGTGCGATTCAGTCATAATGGACATTCGTCCGAATAATACAATCTACATCAACAACTTGAATGAAAAAATCAAAAAGGAAGAGTTGAAGAAGTCGCTTTATGCGATTTTTTCACAATTCGGACAAATCATAGACATAGTCGCGCTGAAAACACTGAAAATGAGAGGTCAGGCATTTGTTATATTCAAAGAAATAGCAAGTGCTACGAATGCATTAAGATCAATGCAAGGATTTCCATTCTACGACAAACCCATGGTAAATAAAGAGATGTAGTGTTTCATATTTAAAATATCAATCCATACGGAGTATTTCATTTTTTAAGCACAAATATATTTCATTGCAGAGAATACAATATGCAAAAACAGACAGTGATATAGTCGCAAAGATAAAGGGGACATTTGAAGAGAGGCCCAAAAAACCAAAACGGGTACCTGCGCCGGCAGATGAGGAGGCAAAGAGAGCTAAAAAAAGAGCAAAAGAACAGGCGAAACATTCACAGCAAGTTGGTTATCATCCTGGCGTGCAACCACATCCAGGAATGATAAATGCCGCCGTTCCAGAACAGCCACCTAATCAAATTCTTTTCCTCACTAATTTGCCTGATGAAACATCTGAAATGATGCTGTCCATGTTGTTCAATCAGTTCCCTGGGTTCAAGGAAGTTCGACTTGTGCCCAACAGACATGATATCGCATTTGTAGAGTTTGAGAACGAAGTTCAATCGGGTGCAGCCAAAGATGCTCTTCAAGGTTTCAAAATAACTCCATCGCATGCAATGAAAATATCATTCGCCAAGAAATAAATGTCTACACTGGAATTCAGTGAAAAAAAATAACCGAATTATCATTCGACTTTGTCAAAACTTGACGCTTGGCGGAATATATAATTATTTATGTATATATGATTAAACGTATGTTTATCTATACATATATTCGGTGCAAAACATTTATATCTGAAATTTTACATGTGTTGATACATGTCTCGCACCGAGACACCGAGGAACAGTATTTTCTAATAACATGTATTGTTTCTTCGGTAAAAACAAAGTCAATTATGATGATATATATTGTAAACGATTTTGAAAAAAAAAAGAAAATTCGCTATACCATAATTTGTCTATCCAATAAGTTTATTCTATCAAACGATCACGTTTAACGTTACATGATAATTTCAAATCTTTTTTCTATGAGTTTAAACTGTTCAAACTAGACTTATTATAACTTGTCAAGTATACATTGCATATTATGTTCGGTTCAATAAACATAAGTCATAAATCTGATCAAAGTTAATTATCTTTATTTACAATATATGCATATGCAATTTTATATGAATGGTGGACAAAAATATGAATTCTGTTCACGTGTCTGAAGTATCAAACCATGTCAAAATCGTCACGCTGGAAAAAAAAACAAGCGGAAAAATTAAAGAAATCGATCAACATAGCTTTATGGCATCAGCATATGTAACGGATAAACTTACAGTATTGTTGTATTCCAAAATATGTTTTTTGATGGCAGATGTATCGACCCACGTCACGAAATCTTCCAAATTTCTAGACATTAAGTTATAAGATCATTAAAAATATAAAGTCAGATACGCGTGGTCTGAGCGACATGAAATAATCATTAATGGAAAAATGAGAACTATGAAATCCTTCAACATTGATATATACAATTTCATGCACCAATTCTTTGATTTATTCTATGTACTTTGATAAAATTTCGGAATAGAACTCTTTCTTTCTGATATTATTCTGCTTCCATTAAGGAGTATGAAGAATAATTAAGCCCATATTACCTGGTAACTAAAAAAGCCGGGTCTTTGATTACTTCTGCGCCTACTCTCACATGACCTTGTTCAATGAACTGTGTTGCCATTTTTATAGTCTGACTCATTTTATTCCTCACCATCACAACCGGGAGTCGGCGTCTACAAAAACAGCTAGCTGTCAACTTTTGAGTGAGTGATAAGTCCCATTTCGTAGCTATTAACCCCATCATATACAATTTTTCTAATAACAATGCGCTCTGTTCAATTCTGAATGGATTTTCAGCTTCAAGATCCTTGATTTTTTTTCCAATCTCGCGAATTTCGCGAGACATTTTATTATATCTAGATGAACAATAATTTTGGCATATATATTTTTCATGTGAATTGAATGTAAATACAAAATTGTACCAGCTAACAAACAACTCACTTCGTATAATCCTCTCTTTTTTGAATATGATATTTTTTCAATATTTTCACTTCATGTAAATTATTATCTGCTTGCCAAGATATGAAATCCACCTTTTTAAGCAATTTCTGCTCATGATATTTCAACTTTCTCACCATTTTCAATGGATGCAATTGTTTCCTCACGAAACCCTACAGTGATCAACAACTTTCCGCAAGTGTGATATTGGTTAAAGGTTATGTTCCCTGATGTTTTCCACGACGTCTTAATATATTATATATATATAATGGAGGCTGATACACTGTGATATGCTGCGCCGAGCAAATCAACCATCGTCGACTGACCCTTCATCATCTATATCGACTCACACCAACTAGCGGAATAGACGAACTAGTCAACAGTATTTAACTTAGCGCTGCATATCATCCAATATCGGCTAGGCTCACGGGCTCACCCAATGTCTTGAATATCTCGAAATTGTATGGTGAGTTTGAAAAACACCGCCACTCATTCGACTATGCGATTGGTGTCGCTCTAGGGACTACGTAACCCGGCAACAGTCGATTATCCAATTACACTGAAGTGATTTAGCCACGTGACATCATTGACTTGAATGAAAAATATTACAATTGGTAAATTCCGATGTCTACATGAGTAGTAATGAGATTTAATGGAATTAATCGAACGTCAATCGAAACAAATTCTATATATAAACTCGTTCTTAAATAATATTTCGTAACTTTCATTTATCTATCATAAATTAGTTATTTCCACCCAACAATACCTCACAATTGACGCGCACGAGAGCTGAATAAAAAGAACATTACAGATGCATAAATAAATAAATAAGTACAAATAATATGACAAATATTTTCGTGACGGAAATGCGTAGGAGCAATTGAGTGTATCGAGTTGCAAAAGCACACAACACATAATCATATAAATCCATATGTCGAATTTTGAGTGAGAAATGGAAAGGAAAATAAATGGATTACGAGAGTACAAAATCGGAATAGTAACAAGGCGATGAAATCTTTGAAAAATTGATAGCACTGAATAGCTATAAAATACAAAAAATCTAGGTAGATTCATATACATATACATATATATATATATATATGAGTAGGTTGTTGCCAGGAGCGATTCAACGACAGTTTCGAAGAAAAAAAATATTTCATTTAATGGAGCAGTATTCTATTCCAAGCGGCATTGGCGGCTTTTAGAATCGGAGACACGGGATCTCTGCTGTTACCATGGCGCCAACTCAGTATATATACATGGTAGGAACAACGTGTACACATACATGCAATACTAATGAATATATATATAGAAGATTCATGAGCTTGATATGCGTACACACAAATGTTTAAACTATATATGTGCACTTATTTGATTGTACTGCGTCTCACTCAGTTTACCATTAGCGGCATCTATGTTATCTCGTTTGTTGCAAAAGAAACGTTGAGACGGTTGGTGCTGATTGTGTGGACACTGGACATTTGGCGTTGTAATATACATGGTATGCAATTATGCATGGTGGTACAAACAGACACATACATGTAACACGCACACAGTAGTAATGGTGGCAGTACAGTTGGATTGGCCGAGTGTGAATGGCCCCTTATTAACGTCTTACAGATTTGCCATACGTTCCGCATAGCACCACGAGGGCGCGCCTTGAATAGTGTGGTAGAAAAAAAATGGTGATTATTCGGGTGTAGTTTGGGGGGGCTATTTCTGCCAGTATAAATGTGAGTAAAAACGTGTGGCGCCGGGAGGAGTGACAAAGAGAGAGGGGGCATTGTGTTGCCTTATCTACTGTTGTGTGTTCACGCGTGTGTGTCGCCGGGAATATACACGGAGACGTGAAGTCTTTAGTGCTTTAGGAGGCTCACTCGATCGGAGCCTCTGCGCCAACGCTCTTTCTCTTTATCTTTAATATACTTCATTCCTCGTCCCCTCTTCTTATAACTCCATCAACCCACCAATCCTCTCATCGCACTATTGCAGTGTCCTGTACACTCCTGTGCGAGCTTGCACACGCAATTTTACCTCAACTTCTTTTTCTTTTTTTACCAACAATTCTAAATAACAAACCGGCCAGTTATACACCAAAGTGTTGTATTTTTGCGCTTTTGAAACAGTGATTCATTGAGCGGACTGTTTGAGGGTACACATTGCTAAAACAACATCAATTAAAGGTAGAATCCCATTTGTTTAGTCGTCTAATTCACCACATTGCCAACATTTTTCCATCCATGCACATGTACATCACACACATACACACACACTACACATACAAAACATCTACGTTTATATTATATATACCATCACTCTGTAATGTAATTTGTACGTTGTGTGCTCTGTGTTTCTGTCCCATCGATATTATCACATCCATCCATACATACATACATACATACGCACATAAACATACACACCCACATATATATATATATATACATATTTCATGTACAATCCTTCCAGTTTTATTTATGTCATCATTATAATTAGGAACAAAATTGTTGTACTATTCATTGTTGGTCTGATTTTTTTTTCTCTTTCACACTTGTCATTCACATTTTGCCATACATAAAATATATAAATAATATCTCACTGAAAATATTCGTGATAGATGCTGTCTGGCGCGCGATATTTTTGGGATAGATGTCACATTATCGTGGTCTTGTTGCGATTTCACGTGTGTTATCTATCTATCTCTACATGTATACACTCGTGCATACACATGCATACATTCAAGTGTAGTTGTATGTGTATGTATGTGTGGATGCGCGTGTACCTCAAAACTCGCACGCAAATACATACGTCTGCCTACATCATTTACATGCGCGCGCGTGCGCCATAAATGTGTGTGTAATTTTGTGTGCGTGTATGACTGATCATATACGACTGCTTACACATATAGGCACATGTACGTTAAGACTTGCTGGCCATGTACAAGTGAGAGCTTATTCGATTGCGAGTGTGCGTAGTATATGCCCTCGGTTACACACTCACGTGCCCTTCCCCTCTCTCTTCATCCATCTTCTATTGCTCTCTGTCTATCTATTTATCTCTCCTGCCCTCTTTGTCCTCAGCGCTCTCTGTTTTTCCCATTCTTTCTCACTCCTACCACTGCTTCCATATTATACGTTTACACCCTCCGCCTTGCGACCGTGACGCCTGTGTGTCGCCTCAACACTTGCCGCTGTCCACTGTCAATGTTTCTTCTTCGTTTATTCATTCCTTCTTTATTATTTTCCTTTTTTCATATTCTATCTCTCACTCAATCTCGTTTCGTCTCTCTTGATTTCTCTCTCCACTTCTTTCTCATCCCCACTTCCAGTCTATATACAAGTTGAAACTTGTACGTGCGCGTTGCGACGTGCAGTGCGAGTTTCTCTTCTTGACAGGTTCTTTGGGTGTTTTGTGATTCTGAGAATGAGATTCAAGCTCATTTTGCAAGGTATTTCGAGTCTCTTCACCTCCGAGTTATCCATACAATCATGCAAAATTTACTAATCATATGTCATACCTTTGTATTTGCACTTTGGATTAATAATACCAACGATGATTAGGTTAACTTCATTCATTTAGTAAATTGACAATGACAATTGTATCGCAATCAATGTTCGTTTGAGTTCTATATGTAGTACCTTTCGTCTTGTTATTGAACAATTCATTATTTCAATGCAGACGCAAAAGTGATAAGGTTCATATTGTGTGAATAATATATCATGTGGGGCCGTGTCGGGCGTTATTAAAATTTCATAGTTTTTAATTATCATTTCTGTCCAATACAATTTTATCGACGTGTTTATCATTTGATGCAATGAAAAAAATTTCTTAATATTTTGTTATTTGCCATTCACGTGACATATTTTCAGTATAATTGTGAAAAGTGAAGGGATACTTGTTCTACGATCATCATAGCCAGATTATTAGTCACAAGGAATGAATGAAATCACAATAATTGATGTAAATTGAAAAAATATTGTACAATTAATATTACAACGTGTTCACGCGGTTGACTCGTTGATAAAGTGCTGCGCACTGTCAACAGTGAGTCCCTACCTTCCCCGAGTGTCAGATTCTTAGTGTACTTCGAAAAGAATTGATATTCATACTTGCACTTGAAAAGTTGATGCAATTGACGAATGATACTATTCTGCGAAATCTATTTCTCTCATATCATAACATGATTCCTTTTTTTTTTCATTCCTATATATATTCGCTCCATCCTATATTCATCAGAATTTATTGTTTCAAAAAAATATACAATCATGTTCATGTTTTTCCTCATGAAAAACTATCTATGGTGAGACAAACAAGAAACCCTTGCACATAAATGCTCATCCATAATGATGAACGAAAGCTTACTTTGTTAAAACTCATTGTTATTTGGGCACTAATTCTTATATATTGTCTTTATGATTAGATATCTATATGTTATAGTAGTCAGTAATATATTATTATCTTACTTGGACTTGGAATATAAATATTTCAACTACTATGACGGACGATAGAACAAATCAGCCAATTTTAATTTTTTCCCTCATTCAAATATCAATTTCGGGTCTACGTGCCTATATAAACGTGTCGGCTGCTTCTATCTTCTATCTTGGAATATGTGTTGAGTGACGTAAACAGATTACAATTATATTTTGTTTCATATCTATGTATTTTTTATTCATTTGGAATAATGGCTCGATTTATTCTTTCTATGCTTCCATATATTTCATAGAACAATATCTATATTGGTGAAAATGATTGAAAGTATCGGCGCAATAGAAAATCGCTGAGTATACTTGTTATGACAGTGATAGTATAGGAAATTAAATGAATTATATTCATTATGTCATTACAGATTTCTCATGCTTAATTGGTATGACGACTCACACTTCATGAAAAATTCGATGGAAGGTAATTATATGGACGAATTTATCATTGTCTTTCCTGATGTGCATTTTGTGGTATAGTGATTACTCCCACGAATAAACCACTTTGTCAACCGAATGTCCGAATAGGTAGGTGAATAAGAGTTAATTGATTGTATCACGATCTCAAAGGAAAATAGATTAATTCGTAATTATTTTTATTCTAGGAGAATTTTGTCATTTTACTCAATGATAAAAAGGACTCATTGATGAATGCTCATCTATAAATTGAATTAAATGAACAAATTCAAAACGGAAAGGGAATTGTGAAAAATTCTCGTTGTAATAAACATTTAATTGAATTGCATCTATCACGAGAGTATATCAAAATAAAATAAATTCGATTGGTTTACATTGTGGATGAAGGATACGGGCTTATTTGGACAAGTTGATTTGGGCTGTGAAAACATAAAAAATTATTCAACTTGACCGATTGGAACTCGTGCAATGCCGAGATGCTGCAATGAAAACAAAGCAGTGAGCCCGGTAACCACATTAAACGATAGAAAAGATAATGCTGATAACATTCTTCTTACGTCCAATAGAACGTGTCCAATTGGTACTAATTCATTAGATTTTGAAGACGATCATCATCCGATCGCCGAAAAATCTCATAGAAGGCTACGTTGTGATCTCAGTCCAGTACCAACTAACTCGACGAATAGCTTGAACATCAAGTTTTTCAACATAAAGGTGAGGATAAACGAGTCAATGTCAAAATCGATTGCCAAGTACACATTAACCCAGTTGTATGTGGATGATTCATGCACTACCTACGCGTTGGTTGATCGTTTAGAAAGCGTTATTCCTCCACATGCACAATGTTTGATAGGAAGTACAGGTCTTCATGTCTATACTAGCAAATAATAACGTCGAGTTAGGAGGTTGTTTCGATTCTATCCTTTACTCCCCGACAATATAAGTGCATTTGATGAATGTATTGTCATGTATCGTATTTTTCTAAATTTTCGGAGTAATGCGAAAAATATCTTAGCAGTTTGATTCATAAAGTTGGTCTCAATTGGTTTTTAGGGTGAGAAAAATAATCGTTTGGAGCATCAGGTGAGCACAGGTGGTGTCGGAGGGTATAGAGGACGGGAGAAAGAAGCGAAAAAGAGAGCAGCTATAGGCAACGTAGTGCGCGGCTTCTTCCCATCTGGCCACTCCAGACAGGACAGGTATAATGATGTCTGTATCAAAAATCATGCTTTTTACATTGTCACATTGATCATTTTTTTGTCGCTTCACTGTACATTTGGATACAATATATATTTCCAAGATTGTCTATTGATATGCTGATGCGAACAGAAGAAAAAAAAAACACAGAAAACATTTCACCAACTTACTCGATTTCACTCTTTTAATCTGCCAAAATATTTCCACTTGATGGCACTCTCTTATCCATTTGATAATGTACACAGCTGTCAACTTCATATTTATATTAATTCATTTGCTTTAATGCAGATTGCTCGAAGCATGTATCAGTCACAAGTTTCATTCCCCCAATCTTTTCTATCTGATCAAAATGGATAAATACTAGATCATATTATATAATCCATGCAATTCCATGTCTTGTACATATGATCGTTGCATGGATTATTGGTTCCATTAGAAGCTCATATATTTATAGTTCTACATAATAAAAATAGATGTCACAATGACGATGTCAATCACCCAAAGTAACAAAAGACATAATAAGATCGATATAATAATACAACATGAGTATCTTTGTTGGAATGTTTTTTTTTTCTTCTTTTTTCTTTTTCTTCCTCATTTGCCACACTTTATCTCATGTTAATAGTATTTCGGATAGCATGATAGTATTGAGTATCACGCTGTTATTGAAGTAATTAAAATGTATGTTGTGTCACTGGTTTTTATAGGTATGAGACTAGCAGACAACGTTCGTCCAGTGGGACTGGCGGTGTCGGTGGTGTTGGCCTGTCGGGACTCTGCCCGAAATTGGTGGGCAGTAATGGTGCCAGTAGCAGCCAGGGTGGGATTAGTCTTGGGGTGGGCCACTTAGCCTCCCAAGATACTGTAGTAAATTCATGCGGAGTTGTGACCACTCAAAGAATTCACAGTAATCATCGTCGTCAACGCAAACTCTCGATCATCAATCATAGTGGGTCGAGCACAAATATTAAAGCATCATCAATTGCTAATCGTTCTTCGACAAGTATTAATAAAAAGTTAGTGCGCAGTCAAACGGATCATAATGGTGATACGACGTCAATGTCAGTAATGAGTAATGGTGTGGCTGTCGATTCACCGTCGCCAAAGAAACGAAGTACGTCTGTCAGCACCACTGATAGTTCTTCGTCGTCTCAATGTTTGCATTTGATAACTACCACTGATCACGGTGGTGGTAGTGACGCAGGTTGTAGCGATGCCGAAGAAGCTATTGCCGTTGTTGATACGATGTCCAGGATACCGGGTATTAATTCAACCCCCTCCACACCAACATGTAAAGTGAAATCTAGAAAAATAAATAATGAGGATAAGACTGTTAATCGTAGCGCACTAGTCGGCCCTGATTCGTCGACGTGCAGTGATGATAATACGTCAAGGAAATCACTTTGCGAAGACACATCAGAGAGCTCAAAAATTAGTACACTCGTGAGGAAAGTGTCGTCAAAAAGTGTCGAGGGTGATAACTCGAGTCATGGAAAACGGAAAACTAGACAAGAAGAACGCACGCGAAAAACGTCCAAAGACTTATCAGATTTTATTGAAAAAAGAAAAACTGTCGTCGATCCCACAGCATCACAGATACCCAAGAGAAAAATCTCAGCAGAGTCATCGGAAATTGGTGAAACGAATACAAAGAAAGGTTCATCGAGAGAAACTTGTGATGGTGAGTTACAAAGAAATAATTCTATAGAACATGGTGAAAAATTACGATTGGAAAGAGTAAAGAGTACAAGATTTATGACATCGAGGGTAAGCGAAGAATCAACAATGTCAGAAAAGAAAGAAGAGGACATTAGACCCACGGTAGAGTTAGATGACGAGGTGACGATATACGAAGATGATAATGGCACGAGTATCAGCGATATAGTAGCTGCTCAAGCACTTCGTGAGTCATTGAGTAAATTAGGGAAGGTACCGCTATTCGACACTGATCAAGATATTGCCGAATCGACTGATACAATCAAGAAGATTGGGGATATTGATAGAATCGAAAATATTGAGATTATGGAGAAGAGTGAAAAGATTGTGGAGATAAAGTCTGAGCAAACTGAAATAAAAGACGCATCTGTGCAAGAAGAGTCTGCTGAGGGGTTTATTGGACCGTTATTAGATGAAAATTTCAAAGCAGATGAAAATTTAGAAAAGCAAAAAACGATGGCGATGGAAGACGTAAGAAATTTACTGATGAAAGTTAAAGTACAGACTGTTGAAGATGATGATGACGAGGAAAAAGCTATCGGTATTTCACCTGATGGTCGTTTTCTTAAATTCGAAGAAGAAATTGGACGAGGAAGTTTCAAAACTGTTTATCGGGGTCTTGATACGCAGACAGGTGTTGCAGTGGCTTGGTGTGAGCTTCAGGAGAAAAAATTGAATAAGACAGAGCGTTTGAGATTTCGTGAGGAAGCTGAAATGCTCAAAGGTCTTCAGCATCCCAACATCGTAAGATTTTACGATTACTGGGAAGTTACACTTACGAGGAGGAAATATATTGTTCTCGTTACAGAACTCATGACATCGGGAACATTAAAAACGTAAGTTTCAATTATATTATATAATATTAATTCTTCACCTGTTCAGAATATACAGTTATGGGTAATTGATTTCTAAATATTACGAGCTTTACTGCCATTGGCCAATTATATATGCACGTAGAGTTTTTCGATGACGCCTTTTACGGACGTATTTCAAAGTACCTTTGTGCATACATAATTGGCCAATAACTATTAATAAACCGATATAGCACTGATAATATACCGGTTACAGTTAGGTATGCATACAAATATACACTTCCCTACTAACAAGACCATCCTCTTTGGAGGATGGTCTTGACTGAATATTTCTTCACCGGCTATTGAGCAGATGAACATTTTCAACTTTATCGTATTTAATTTACAGATACTTACGACGATTCAAAAAAATCAACCCTAAAGTTGTCAAGTCATGGTGTCGACAAATATTGAAAGGCTTGAGCTTTCTACATTCAAGATCACCACCGATAATTCATCGTGACTTGAAATGTGATAATATTTTTATCACTGGCACAACAGGGAGTGTTAAGATTGGTGATCTTGGACTTGCAACTCTTAAGAATCGTAGTTTTGCCAAAAGTGTTATCGGTACACCCGAATTTATGGCACCAGAAATGTACGAAGAGCACTACGATGAATCAGTGGATGTTTATGCTTTTGGGATGTGCATGTTGGAGATGGCGACCAGCGAGTATCCATATTCGGAGTGTACTGGACCAGCTCAAATCTATAAACGTGTTGTTTCGGGCGTGAAGCCGTTGAGTTATGACAAAGTTGAAAATCCGGAAGTTCGTGAAATTATTGAAATGTGTATACGTCTCAAGAAGGATGAGCGTCCCTTAGTGAAGGACTTATTAAATCATGAATTTTTCGCCGATGATGTTGGTTTAAAATTAGAGATGGTTTCGCGAGATAGTGCGGTAGCTGATGTTGAATCTTCACGCGTTGAATTCCGGTTACGTGTTCTTGATCCCAAAAAACGCTCTAATAAACATAAAGAAAACGAAGCAATACAATTTGATTTTGATATTCAACGCGACAATGCCGAAGAGGTTGCGCTGGAAATGGCAAAATCAAGTTTGATACTTGAGGAAGATGCAAAAGTTGTGGCAAAAATGTTGAAATCGCAGATAACAACATTACTCAGAGAGCGCGAAGAGCGAAAACATAAAGAAGAGAAAGAACGTTTAGACAAAGAAGCTGAGACAAATTCTGCAACAGAGAGTCTCATGCAACAGCAGTTACTGATGCAGCAAGTACAAATGCAACAACAACAACAGCAACAGCAACAACAACAACAACAACAACAACAACAGCAGCAGCAACAACAGCAACAACAACAACAGCAACTCCAATCTAATATGAATATGCAATTGCAAGGGCAAGTATCAATGCAACAACCTTTGCCGATGCAGCAAGGATCGATGGCGATTCAACAGCAACAGCAGATTCAACCACAAACAATGCAACAAAATCAACAAGGCCAACAACAGTGCATGCAACCACAACAGGTACAGATGGTGCAGCAGCAACCATTGATGCAACAACAACAGCCAACTTCTGTGATGCAACCTCAACAGGCGCAGCAGTTGAACCAAGTCTCACAGAACTCTCAAGCACAGCAAGTACAGTATCAACAGCACCCTTATTCACAAGTGCAGCTCGTTCAACAACAGCCGCAACAACAACAACAACAGCCGCAGCAACAGCAATCTAATCAACAACAACCACCACAACAACAACAGCAGTCGCAACAATCAAAGTTCCAGCAACAGTCGCAGCCCCAATCGACTCAATACTCTCAACATGTATCGCAAGCATTGAGTGCTAATTCGTCACAATGTTCAACTCCACAAACCATTCAAGGTCCACCACAGTTCCCGCAAATTCAACATATGAATACGCAACAGGTGCAATCGCAAATGCAACAAGCAGCACCCGTCCAACAACAGCCCCAATCGCAACAACAGCCCCAATCGCAACAACAGCCCCAATCGCAACAACAGCCCCAATCGCAACAACAGCCTCAATCGCAACAACAGCCAGTCCAGATGCAGCCACAATTAACGCAGCAGCAATCGCCGCAACAGCAGCCGCCGCAAACACAATTACAAACTCAGATGCAACAACAACAACAACAACCACAAATTCAACAGCAAATGCAACAGCAAATGCAACAGCAACCACATCATCAACAGCAAATGCAACAGCAACAACCTCCAATCCAAGCACAAATTCAACAACAACCACAGATTCAGCAGCAACCCCAAATTCAAACCCAGGTTCAACAACAACAACCAATCCAGCAACAATCTCAATTGCAAACACAAGTTCAGCAGCAACCCCAAATGCAAATTCAGCAACAATCTCCTATACAAACGCAGGTTCAGCAAACATCTCAGGTGATGCCTCAAACTCAACAGTCACAGCAATATCTTCAGATGGGTCAAATGACGGTACCACAGCAAATATCACTTTCAGCTCAGGGGCAACCTCAGCTACAATCGTCAATGCAATTGATTCAACCACAGCAACAGCAACAACAAGTTATTCAACAAAATCAGTCACATATGCAATTTGCGCAAAATCAAATGCAACATTTGCAGCAACAGATGCATCACAATAATATCAGTGTATCGTCAATGCAAATGCAACAAAATGTCCAGCAATATTACCAACAGAGCACGGCGACTGGTACATCATACACCAACGCGACGCTCTATCAACCAAATATCCAACAACAGATTTATCACTATCCAAATACTTCAACTGCACCAGGATCCATTGAAATATGTCAGTCACGTAATAACACTCAAGCAGTATTTTCGCACGCCAATATCTCATCAAATGTTGGAGCTTCCAGCTCTCAAACATATTTACCAACTCAAGGACAAGTCCAACAGTTACCGATGCAATCGTCTATGAATGCTCAATCATCATCCAATATTCAAAATTTGCAATCTTCAACTTGCCAAAATATGCAAAGCACAGCAGCAACAGTTCTGCAGCAATCTCAGCAACAAAATATAATGGTGCAAATGCAATATACGTCAAATCCAAATGTGGCTTTACCTACCAATCTCGTTATACCAAGCACCAATGTGATGACACAGTCAAATACAATTCAACAAACACAGACAGTCAGTAACACTATCGAATCTTGCAATAATATTGACAGAAGTGCATTGATAAAGCAAGACACTGTAGAGTCTGTTCAATCTTTTTCGTCTGATGTGCATACAAGTTTGCAATACGATCAACAATATAGTGGACCGGTCCCTGTATCAACATCGCAAAATGCAAGCTCAACTGACGGTGTAACATCGGAAAATTCTGAAGGCGTCTCAATGCCTGAACGCAGTCGAGTTAAGAGGACGGGTACGAAACGGCGCAAACCAGGAATTAAGTTGACAGTATTATCTGTAACGAATGGCGATAGTCAGTCAATGACCGTTGAATGCCAGTTAGATACGAGTAAGCAAAAGACTGTAACGTTCAAATTCGACCGGAATGATATGGTGCCACAAGATATTGCTACTAATTTGATGACCGAAAATCTATTGCCACAATCACAATGCGATACATTTATCGAGCTCATTGAGGATATCGTCAAACAATTACGTCTCGACCCGACACGCAGCCTCCCTCTTGTGGCACATGGACCACCAGATCAGTCTGCTGGTGGAAGTCCAGTAACGAGTCGAAGGCCCAGGGACCGTGATCACAGTCTTGATACTTCTAAGGTGAATAATCCTCAATTTTTCTGATAATTTTTTTCGTTTTTGTATTTGGTTCATTTGTCTTTCATGGCATTGACATTTGGACTACAGCTCTTTATGAGCCACATTTTTATTGTTTTTTTCCGTAACTACTACGCAGCAGTCCAAACAAATAGTTTGTTAGGAATAAGTGCACATGTTTTTTCTCATCATTAAAAAAAAAAAAAAAACACAAAAAAACACAAAAAAAACAAGTCACGTGATTTGTAAGCATATATAAATAATCGAGCATAAATATATATCATTTTGGACGCAGCAGGTGAGACACGGCTCGCTAACTCGTCAAAGCAGCCATCGTTCTTCCTACAAAGTTCATCGTAGGCACCGTTCGGTGAGTTCTACTCCCCATATGAATTCCAAAAATCCCCGGAATTGTATTCTCCTGTTATTTGATATTTTTCTGCGTGCGTTCTTTTCCGTTCAATCATATTGTTACTGTTCCTCTCACTTTATTTATTTCATCCTATCCATCCCAATATACTGAACTTCATTGAGTGTTCATATCGTGTTAAATATGAGAGACTAATTTCATCAATTGTCTTTTCAGGCCCAGTCTCCCAACTCTCTAATATCCCAGTAAAAATTATAATTTTTGTGTTTGTACAAATACATGTGATTGTTGTGTCATTAGACTTGTGAATCCAAATCTACGAAATTGCATTTTTTATTTTTGCATACATTATTTTGGTGTGACAATTTATTTCATAATGTAATGATGAAATGGTTTTGTTTTAGAATTATTTATTGTTTTTTATTTACTTTTCGTGAAAAATTCTAAGGGTTTTGTTTCTAACGAAAAATTATACAACTATAATTCTAGAGAGACGAAACATCCAACAGTCCCGTGTCGTCCAAATTGTTGCCGATCGACCAAATAATATCGCAAATCGCTACATCACCAGACAAGAATGTTCAACAGAATATTCAGCAGATCGAGACACAAAATAACATCATGGAGAACAGTACTTCCGATGAAATCTCCAGGCGATCATCCACATCGACGCAAAATACGGATACATTGACGCCTGTGAATATTCCGAGCGATTCATATGATAATCATGAGAGTATTGCATCTGAAGACACATTGTTGGAGTCTAACAATACGAGCTTGGATGATTCGGGGGATTTAGTCAATAGGCCAACATCCATAGATTCATTGACCGCTCATCAAATTAATAATTCGTCAGAGATCAAAACAGTTGATGATGAGAAGAGAACGGAAACTCCTACCATGATGACACCATTGGAGATACCAGAATCACGAAGTGTTAATATAATTCGCGATAATGATCCATCAGCAGGCGAAATTCCTAAACCACATGCTCCACCGATTCGGAAAATTTCTCGATTTTTGGTTAGTCCAGTTGTAGAACAAAAATCAATGTCGGATGCGCCCGAAATTACTACTGGTTGTGATGCAACAAATTTAATGCCGCCGCAATCTATTTCACTGTTGAATTACGACATCAATTCTACCCAATCTGAATCGGATAACAAAGATTTGGAAATGACTGTCAACAAAAATATTACAGAGATCATCAATAATACCGAACACTTTCATCCACAAGTTCAACAATTTCCTGAAATGCAAAATGTAAATCAATTACAAATTGGAGTACAATCCCAACAAATAGTAACTCCGGGATCATTGCAGACAATGGCTGTTACACAAACGGTACAAGAACCCGCTGTGCTTACGCACAGCGCCAATGTCGTTCAACAATCTCCACCACAAATGCTACAAAATGTACGATACCAACAGAACACATGTGGAATACAACAAATGGACGTGGCGTCACAATCGAATCATAACATTGCAGTCGCTCAAACTCAGTATCAGACTCATGTGGGTGTCCAACAACATTCATTAATTCAACAACAACAACAACAACAACAACAACAACAACAACAACAGCAGCAGCAGCAGCAGCAGCAGCAGCAACAGCCACTTCAACAACAACATCAACAGACTACTATACAACAACAGATTTTAATTCAACAGCAAATTCAACATGATCAGGTATCATTGGGTCAAATGCAGCAACAACAAGTGCAGCAACAATTTGTGCCACAGCAACAAACACTCGGACAACAACCCCAATCGCAACAAATCCAACAGCAGTCGCAGCCATCACTCCATCCGCTCCAACAACCCCAACAGCAGTATGTCATGCTTACTGGAGCCATGTCACAAAGTAGTGTTGATGAGTGGGCACGTAGAGCATCTAACATTTCCACAATGTCAAATGTCTCAACAGACTCACAATTGTCGGAAGGTGGAAATAATATAACACCGCTCACCCATATGCAACCCGAAATGACTCAACCAACAATGCCATCGCTTGATCAAGTGCAAACACCGCTACATCATCCAAATGTAAATAATTCTCTTTCCACTCCAATCCAAATGCCATTACCACCCACAGAAGTTACGCCGAAAATTAAAGCGAAAGAAGTGTCATCAACACTCCCAGATCTTGCGCAAAATCTTGCTAATATCTTGTCAAATCCCAAATCTAAATCTACAACATCGCATGGTGTAGTTGGTCATGATCAATTATCATCCAATACCAACCATACACCAACTCAGCCGACACTTCACTCAGACTTATATTTTCAACCAATTCAACCCGAAACACCTCAACCTCAAACCGCAACACATATACAGCAACAAAATTTCCAAAGTCCTCAACAGCAACAAGTGATACATACGCAAATTTCAAGTCAAACAGGAATAGTACAACAACAAAATTACCTTGCTGTTCATCAACAACAATCGACAGGAAATATCCAGTCTATTCAGCAATCACTCTGTCAACAAAACTTTCAGCATATTAGTGGCGGAAGTAGTCAACAAATGGCAGATTTTCAAGGACAAGTTTTGTCCCATACTGTACAAAATCTTGGACAGAATCATAATGTGCCGATTCAAGGACAATGGTCGTTACCGACATATTCCGGTCAAAATATAATTCAACAACCACCAAACACGCCCGCACCGGTGCAGTATGTAAATGCTGTGCAGAATAATGCACAGGGCGTGCAACATGGTGGTCAAATTCAAACACAATTGAATCAGGAATTAGTAGATGGTCAACTGTCGATGATTGATCAACAACATTTGCAATTGCGATTGCCGGAGCAACATACGCCTAAACTCAGTGAAATGGACCACACTGTTGATTGTAATAATGTGAGTCGGCGTACCAGCTCCGATTGTCAGATGTTGACTTCTGAGCATGAAGCTTCTTCTAGCCATGATGTCACACCCGAGCACACGATTGTGGGATCGATGGATCCTGTATGGTTTATGCAACACCAAATGGCACAGCAATCTCAGTCGCATCACAAACTTAGTCAACAAAATTCGCTAGAGAAGTCAATCTCGGAGCACGGTGGAAATAGTAGTGTTAGTGGGCCACAAACAGTTACTCATTTCCAACAGAAAGTAGTTCAAATGACAAGTCAACCTACCGAAACTATAAATACAGCAACACCATCCATAAGTCACCCACTTACTCCTCATGGCATTTCTGCAGCTGGTGGGTACGATATTACATCCCAGCATACTCAACAAAAAACGATGAATGCTAATGCAACGATGTCATCCGTGCAATCCCTCGGACTTGGTTCTCCTCAAACGACAACATATTCGCCAGACATGATTTATGTTGACGCTAACGTTGCGGCCAATACTTGCGAGAATAATTGCAGTGATTCAGGGGTGCCTCAAATTGGTGCTAATTCAACAAATTTAGAATGTGCATTAGACAGTCCAAATCCTAATGCCTCAACGGGCGCAGAGACAATGAGCCCCAGTAAGGAGAGTGCCAAATCTCGAGTGCAACGACCAGGCTCGCGATTACAAGAATTGGAACATGAGCTAGCCAAAATCCATCACCGCTCACCACTCTTCCCAACTTCTTCTCCACAGCCATTAACACCACCCATTCAATCAGGATCGAATCAGTTGTCATCTCAAACATTGTTGACCCCGGTTATGCCTGTTTCAACAGTAGTAGGTGGGGGAGGCGCAACCGTTGTCCCAATTCCTAATAATTCTGGCACTGAGACAACAGCCCAAGTTGAACTACAGGATAGCACAAGTCCAGCGCAGCCGGTGAGAAAAATATCCAGATTTATGGTATCCAAGGTTGTTGGACCGCCAACTAGTGATTTATCACAAATTCAATCGATTGATCAACAAAAACAGGTGCAACAACAATTACATCAACATTCCGAGGATGGGAGAGAACGCTCAAGCATATCTGTGAACCATCAGTCTGAAGAATTTCAAAGTGAGTCATAATAATTCAACTATTTTTCTCATTAATAATTGGAGCAGAATCAAATGTAATAATGGTTGTAGATGCGCAAATGCAGTTGCTGCAAAGCCGGGAAAGCTCTGCGCCACCAACGTCATCTATCATTGCCGGATTGTCAACGAGTGAAGTAATTATATCGGATTAACGAAATTTAATGATTATTTGCTGATAATTTCATTTCGAACTTGATTATTATATTGGTGAATTTGTAGATCGATAAAGAGGAGCGGGTCCAAACGCTAACGCCAAGTGAGGAATATCAATTGCTGATTAAAAGGTGGGAAACATTTTTATATGGACAAAATTATGTCTCTGTTTTTTATTAGAGAATATATCACATACTTCTCTTGCTGTTTGAGTAGACAAACAATAGAATTAGAAACGCTGCAAAAAAGACACAGGGAAGAATTGGAACGGTTTCAACATCACCAGTTACAGTTGTTAATCCAACAGCAACAACAAGCAAGCGCATTACATCAACATCAACACCATCCGTTGCTATATCACACAGTAGCATCGACTGTCTCAGGTGAATTAAAATTGCAATAATTTGTTTCACGTAGATTTCTTTCACCGGGGTAGAATACCAAGGTGTGATAACTGAGAAAAAAAAAAAAAAGAATTTGCTTCTGAATATGTCATCTATCAGTCAGGAATTGGAAAGTGAGTCAAAACACAAATGGCTAGGTATTTTGTGGAAAAGTTTTCTTGAGAAATATGTAGGAAGAAAGTGTATCCGCTTCCCAGATGTATTGAGATGGAACTATTGTGGATATTTCGTTTCACATAGTTCCCAATCCGGGCAGCTTCACTGGTTTTTTTGGTAGGAACTAAAGAAATTCATAAAATCAAACCAACATAATCACTTCAAAATCACATCCAATACATGCAGTCATGTGAATCCATATGAATCAATTTTGAATGAACAGGACAGGACCATTCTCCTTTATTGTGAAAAAATTTTAATTTACCATCATTCGGGAAATCTCGAGTTTTTTGATGATATCTTCATGATGGATCATCTCAACTTTTTAGTCAAATATTTTTTCATGACTCAACTCTTAAGAGTAGTCATCGATTCAGAGAGCTCTCGAACAGGATAAGCATAGGGCCATCACTATTATGTAATGAATTGCAATCGATAAAAAAACACATTGGTCCTCTCAATTTTCGAAATTTTGAATGAGTATTAGCGCCAAACATTCCCAGTTTTGTGTATTTTTAGAGTAAACGAAAAATATAGTTTCCACGAGTTTCCACGTGTTTCACCTCGGTATTCACCTTTTTGAGATAATTTTCAACAATTCATCCCAATTAATGTCGTATATATTTCCATGAAACATTAGGACCATCACGACCATTGACCGTGGAGGATTACCTGATGTTCAGTACCGGTCCGCAAGCGTCTTTTCGGCGTATTTCCAATTATTCTCCGGATACGGAAGAAACTTTGCGTTTAGCAACGCAAAAATTGAAGCAAACGCCTCAGCAGCCTGTCTCCACTAATATTCCTCATGCGTATGTTATTCCCATTCCAGTACTGCCGTCAGCAGAAAATATGCAAAATGTCTCCAATTACGGACAGTCAGCCGAAAATTCAGAGACAATTGGTTCAACCAATGGTCCAACAACAGTTTCGAACCACGCGCAATACCAATTCACACCAATCATATCTGATGGCACAACTATTGGTTCTACATCAGGCGGTTCATTAGTTGCACCTACACCAATGGTTACGAGTGGTGGTAGTTCTGGTTATGTTCATTATCATGACTCTCCAACATTGACCAACTTCCAAACATTCAGTTATACACCGCATGGCGGTTTTTTTCTTCCTGCCGGTTATCGGCTAGTTTATGCACCCACTGGTACTCCACAATCACAACCCGCAACTCCAGCTACTCCACATTTTGGGAATTCTCATGATGGCACTCCACCCGGAGAACGACAACATGAACAGCTGCAAACCAACAATCCTCAACAAGACCAATAGTGTTGCAATATCACGGTCGAGTAGGACGGCTAATTTCTTTCGTGATGAGTGTGGCCATATTTAGTGGGGTTTCTCTCTTTGTATCCCTATTCTCTTTTAATTTATTCATTGTTTACATTCTTTTCTTCTAATGATTGCGATAGTGCGGATTTTTCTTCTTTTTTTTGTCTTTTTTTTTTTTTTTTGTTTTTTTTTTTTTTTTTTTTGCGATAATGATATTACTTCTCAACGTATTACAAGACCGCTTATATAGCTTGTTGCGACTATACAGCTTATCATATTTGTGCGGTCGGTGTAAAATAAATTGTAAACGAATCGATGTTTACTCGTTCGTTCGCACGTGATATAAACAAAAAAGGATGTGTATGTATTTATACATATTTGGTTGGATGAATTTGTGTGAGCGCTTGCCAATCATTTGCAGTCATACGTGCCGCCTGTTTTGATTCTATTAAAAATGACTAAAAAACATACATTTTGATTCCATTTGATCAACCAGAACAAATTGAGAATGGTGACACGACCATATATCCATGGACAAAGTAACTAAGACAAAAACAGAAGAAAACGTCAAAAAAAAAGGTTGATGTGATTGTGGTTATATATTCGCGGATTTATTTTGTCGTCAGTTACATTGTCGTGATTATTTTGTTATTGGATATTACGTTACAGAACTTTAAGAACACAGAATGGCAGCAGTGTCCTTTTCATTTTTGGCGATGCTAATGCTCAAATATGAATATAAAACACAGCAATGTCCATTCATATGTGTTGGCCTCAGCTAGTCCTTACAATCGAAATGGCAAGCAGCCATTCGGTTCGACATTATTAATAGTGATTAATTGTTAATGAGTAATTGAACAATTGGATAATATTGTGATAAGTGCTAAAATAGAGAATGAGTGTGAGATAGTGGGAAAAGGAAATTCGAAGTTTGAAAAAAATTGTGAAATGGACAAAACGAATGATTGAGTGAACGAGCGAGTAATTAATATAGTCATTGTTATGCTTTAATGTATTTCTAGAAGTTCTGATTGTCTAATTGGAAAAAAGAACAATGATATGTTACTAGTTAAATACCACTCACACATTGCATCGTCGCAAATACTACAGCAAATGTTTTTTTTCTCCTCTCATATATTGTAACTCAATCAACATCTCAGCGATATTCCATACTGCGCTATTAAGCATTAGCTGTCCTGCAGATAATTGCCGTCGCTTCAATTGTTACAGTTTATTCGCGATTGATCAATGTTGTTGACAATTTTACGAAATAAAAATGACAGAGTGAATATACAAGGAAATAAGAAGACTTCTAACTAGACGTTGGAATTGCATAGAGAATATAATTTTCGGCTTGTTTCATTATAGACGAATCATAGGCTCTAATGTTTTTATTTATGAGTATGTTGCGACTGAGCTTGAGTGATGTAAAAAGGAAAGAACGCTATTGTTGATTTAGATTAATGAATGATTGTATTGTGTATGTGCATGATTGCGTGAGTCAAGTAAAAACGAAGATAATCTTTATGAGAATGAAGGGCAACTATGCGATATGACAGTTACTTCATTTGAGGCATTACATGAACCTTGAACAGGCCCGGAAATAAAAGAATTATAAATCATTTCTGAGTATAATCAATGAATGTTTTGTGTCGAGTGATATATCCCATTGTTATCACAAGAAAGTCGTGTAAGAATAAGTGAACGAAAACGCCAAGAAAAAACTGTACAGTAATTGTAAAATTATAATTTAGAACAATGAGAAAACTTTAGATCCATCAGCGAGATCTTGCTTGAAAAAATTTGGTCAAGTACACTGGTGATTTAATTGAAATGGAAATTAGCGTGAGAAAAAAAAGAGAAAAAAAATTATACCCGTGTAATAAATCATTTTCCCCTCGATGTGTGTGGAATCGGAATTGACATATGTAAAGCAACTAGCACTATTGAACAAAGAGTGTCTGCGTCGATTTGCGATCCGAACAGGTGTGTGTTTTGACGACAAGCCCCCGAGAGAATTCACAAAGACTGATTAGGTAAACTATAATCAGTGATCTACAGAATGGAGCAATTTGTGAGACGTAAAAAGAAATCAATATTGACTAAGTCTTGGGTTTGCCACCTACCGGAAATTATTACGTCTACTTCTTCTATATATTGCGTCAACTATTTTCTTTGATTCTTTTCTCATTTTTATGCTGTATAGAACTCAGAAGATACGGAAGCTTGCATGTTGAATTTTGTCGATTATTCATACGTTCATCATTTTCGTTTCCAAGCTTTTTACTGCGAACGCATTGAAAATAAAAAGAATGTTTATGTACATATATTTACGTATATGAATTATGTTTCAGATTCCGACAATATATATACATATGGGTTCCGAGTCGATAAATTGTATTTCTTTTCAGACCACGGTCTGATAGATGTACTGTGCGCCATCAACTGCGAAGTTCACAATCGAGAACGCACCACTCCCCCCAATTGAAATAAGGTCGAAAGAAATAACAGGGAGTGATGACATTATAAAAAATTATATTTGATCTTGAGAATTCGCTATACGAAAATGAAATTTTAACTATTCCTAATATTATAGTAAAATATAACTTGCGATTGACCAAAATTTCATTAAATTGAAAATTCACCCGAACTGCAATCAGTTGTGATATAGTGAAACTGACTTCGTTTGAGTATCCTTCCGAAGCCATTCCTACATTCATTCTCGAATTCGGTTTGGTACAGTTTATCAGTCAAATTGACATGAGTATACGCAATCGCAATTTCACATTTTGTTTGCACCTCACACGCAGCAGTACTGGTATGAAAAATTGTAGACATGAGTGAGGGTAATAAAAATAAAAAATATCTCTTTATTAGTCATATTACATTATCATTTGTTGGGGGTTGGATTTATGACTGCGCCCGCATATTATATATGTGTAATAGAAAAAATATCTTTGGGAAGCATAGCAGTCGATCGAGTTATCGTAGAACATATCCTTATCCTTATACATATCCTACGTATCCATAGACTTGCGTAATTAGTCGATTATAATTCATACAATATCGGGTCCGACGTCGCTCCTTCGTTTTCCTTTATGCTATAACACAAGAATTTGGATAGGTAACAATAACAACATGAAATTGACTACGGATAATTGCCTTTGAACGCTATGTTAGAATGATCAGGAGAGAATTTGAAAGTTCATTTTACCGCGTGATATTTACTCGAATTCAAATTAAATCACTAGTTACCATTATTAATTTTGAATGCCTTCCATTTGACTTCTCCGTCTAGCGTATGCGCCCATACAAGCGAAAAATCCAATGAATCCAATAACTAAACCAAGAATGAGTGCTAACGTATCACCAAAATCAAAACCGCTTGATGCATTCGCACTTCCAAATGTTGAAAGTATCGCAAACAACAACAGACACCACATATTATTCATTATTCCAATTAAATTACTTTATGGTGTTTCAATTCGTGCTAATAGTTGGTGATGTAAAAAGAAAGGTTATGTTGACATGATATATGAACAACACATTATATGTATATATATATATATATATATATATATGTACTGTAAATCAACTGGGACTTCATTCAATACATATGCATATATATACACGCAAGTCGCAATATAACAGTGTGTATGAACTACTAAACAACATATGTTCCTAATGTACTGCTGAAAGCAAACGAGAGCTTTATGCAGTGGGTAGCATGGGTAAAACATAAAAAAATCTTGGCTTTTCAATGTTGTTTTATTCATAATTAATCAATTCTTCATCCTTTTCCGTATTTTTATGCTCATTAATATGTTCATCGGGTCCATGGGGATAATATTGGAAGATGTTTCCGTCATCAATATATATGTATATATATGATCAGAATTGAATTTAATGCCAGTTTGCTACAGAAACGTGAGAAGATGAAAAACATGAAAATATCCTGAGATCAAAATGTTTCTACTAGTAGCTAATATCCTATATGGTTTACCTGAAAATAATTATTGCATCTTGATTGAGAACTATATTGAGGAGACATGGGTTGTTGAATTACTTATTATGAGGTTGCAAAAATTGCATATGGAGTCAGAATATAATACAAGTGTGTTGAAGTTGAGGGAATCATATGGAATTCGAATTGGAAAACACGGCAGCATATGGAAAAATAGTTGATGTATCAAGCTCTAAATCGATAAATAACCACACAACCATATATTTCATTATTGATTGTGCACGCTATCATATATGACTAATATCAATACATCAATATGCATTATATCTATGACATTATTGATGCAATATTACATCCGATTAGACGTTAATACATTTCTCAATTTCAAACTTTTTATTTGGATATTGAATTTTGTATATTGTTGATATTGCTTCAAAAAAATTATTAGTTAAAGTCAAAAATAATTTTAAAAAGCCACATACAGATACCAACGGAATTTGTATTTGACGCTATTGACTTTGCGTACAAAAAATGCAATGAAATAAGCTCTATGATTGATCACAAACAGTTATTATGATAGATAATCATCCTCAATGGTGAATTTGATTGGTACACCGTGCGTAATTTATGGTGGAATGAGAGTAATTCATTTTATTCGAGAAAGCCAACAGGCATCATCACCTTATTTGATATTCAGTGGAATGAAACAATTAAAAACTTTTCAAGCTTTTTACGCCGGCGTCAAGTTATAATAATAATAATAATAATAATGATATGCATATATATAGATGAGAGTGTATATTATAGTGTGAAACAGTGGAAAACACTGCACTGCTATAAGCAATACATAGTGGAAAAATAATGGCGGGAATATGGTTTAGTGGCGCCATCTGCAATAAAAGTTCCTATGAGAATTGGACGTGTATTGGTGTAGGCGTGTCAACAATGGTGTGGATGGCGGGGGACTAGGGAACATCATAAAGCGGCCATCGATAAACATTTCTCGATTATGGTGGCGTCACTCGATTAATGGGAGAACAGCGGGCGGCGTATCGACCGAGTAAAAATCATTTTTTATTGTATATAATTGGCAAATTTGAAAGGATTTAGTGAGGCAAATTGAGGCGTGTTTGGTGAGTAAATAATTTTCAAGTGTTACAGAGACGTTAATCATTGTTACTTGGTTCAGTTACGACGAACAAGCGCATGTTGGCGGCTATTTCGTAGCCATTTTGCTATCCGTTGATAAATACAAGGCATACCCGTACCGACTGGTGTGAGCCGCGTTCGAAAACAAATTTCAATTGACAATATACACATTTCTCAATGTTTTTCTATGTAAACCAAATACATAATGAAAGTAATAATAACCTTATTAGTGAGGGCGGACTTGCACAAGCTGAGGACTTTCGCAATGCCATGATGCATCATCATAGATGACTCCCTCACCACTCATTGGAATCGAATATCTACTTCGTGTCCCCTGTTGCCATACTTTAACCTTTTTCATAACAGTTGTTCACTTCAACATATTCAATTTTCCAACGTTTTTCACTGTCTAACATATTTTAATATTCGACATGATCCATTATTTTATATATCATACTTGTTGATGGCTATATTGCAGCTTGGCTTGGCGTTTTTTTCATATATGCATACTATGCATGTGATCTGTAGGATCTGTAGACATTATGCGCCATAGAGGGCTGTGGCAATAACCCTCATTATGTATATTATTCATTGACAATAATCAGTCGACCAGTCAACAATTAACCAGACAATGAATTATTATTTTTTTCAACACTGAAAACAATTCATTTCCAGGAATATTGTAAATAATAATGATGGAAGTCAGTGGTGAGGCAACTGAAACCCTGGGTGTTGAAGAATTAAAAGCTATTTTAGAAGCAAAAGATAGTGTTATGGAAGAAGAAGAAGAAATCATTTATGCTACTGACGAGGTAGACGAAACAGAAGGAAGTGAAGAAATTCAAACTGAAGAGATCGTTGAAATTATTGAAGAAATTGAGGTTGTAGAAGGGGAAGAGGTGGACGAGTCAGAAGTAGTGGAGACAGAAGAGGATACTTTGCAAATACAATCAAAGTCTGCTTCCTCACCAACTGAAATAATTGAAGCCGAATCTATTGATTCACAACATGATGAAACTCCTGATGAACGACCCAAATCAAAGAAAAGAAAGTTAGAGAATGATAACCGGAGCAATTACGTCCAGAGAGTAGTTACCTATGATGCCGAAGAAGATTGGTCAGTGGAGGAGAATGATCCTTTAGAATTTAGAACGAATAAACTGGAGCAATCATCGAGAAGTAATACAAATTCGGTGAAAAAAATTGTAACTACTAATGGCAGTAGTGTTGTGTCAAGTAAGCCGGAATTAGTTCATCGAATTGCAAAATCACGCACTTCAGAATATGATCAAAGCGACATTGATAGTCCACATGAGATTGTGAAAAATGCTGAAAATGACTTGGTATATACAGTTCTTGGCTCCAAAAAACAGAATGATGTGTCGAAACAACGTGAAGACGATCCACGTTATATCAAAGTGAGCCATATTGCTATGGACTTCTTTCGATTTCTTACCTTCTTCCTTCTTTTATGTTTCACATGAACGGTGCGAATGGACAGAAAAAATTTGTTATAATCAACTCCTTTCAGATGGAGAGACTCGATGAGGACACAATTCCAGTAGAAGGAACGATTTATTACGAGGGTGATGATATGGGAACACTATATATGGCTCATTCTATAAATGACGCAGATTCATATATGTATGACGAAAATAATTTAGAACAGGAACAAAGTGAAGATCGGGAACACTCGGTGCAACAGGAACAGTGGGAGGGAACGACGGAAATTGTTATGAATGAACAAGGAGAAGAGGACAATGCTCAGGTATTGGTAATGCATCATTTTTTTTTTTTTTTTTTCATTTTCTGTACTTGTCACACATGGGCAATATTAAAACAATAGATGTAAAGCTAATGCGTTTTCTCCAATATTTAGGACCAGATTTTCCTTCATGAGGACGAGGAAGGACAATTGTATTTTAAAGACGAAAATGGTACAATGCAACCTGTTTATTTGACGGAAGATGGAAACTATGCTATTGCCGATAATAGTAGTGACGATCAAGAGAACCAGGAAATTAGAACCCTGCAGAAATCACGCGACGTATCATTAGCAGTTCAGGATTCGGATACGAATTCCTTGAGACAGGTATCAAAGATTAGCTGCTAATTATTCCCTCCAGTATTTTCCGACAGTTGTCTTTCTGTTTTTCGAAGTTAATGTTATTCCTATTATTCTTTTTCAAGGAATCATCCACATCGAATCAAGTCAATCATGAGATTGATAATGAAGATAATACCGTTACTATTTCATTGATTATTTCTGAAGATGAGAACGGTTTGAAGCGGACACAAGTAATTATCCCGACCACCGATGCTCTGAAATGTGAAATATGTCAGAAGAGCTTCAAAACTCAATTTCAATTATTGCGTCATAATAGATTGAAGCATGCACGTGAAGAGGATATTACCACTCGTAATTTCCCGTGCGATCTATGTCCGAAACGATTCCCTGATCAAAATTCATTAGCTCGCCATCGGAAAACCCACACGGGCGATCGTCCATTTCAATGCTTGGAATGCCAACAAACTTTCCCAACTGCATCAGCCTTACGACGCCATATGGGTCTCCATAACCCAGAATCAAAACCACTTCCTTGTATTTACTGTGGCCGTCGATTCCTAGATAAACCTGCTCTCCAAAAGCATGAAGAATCACATTTAGCTGGTGAAATACAGCGCACGCATAATTGTGATGTTTGTCACAAATCGTTCATGACTGCTGCTGATTTATCAATGCACAAGAAAAATCACGACCCCGATAAGAAATTTGATTGTGAAGTTTGTGGTCGAGAATTTAACCGTCTCAATAATTTGCAACGTCACATGTTGGTGCACCAACAAGTGCGTGAAAAAACTACGGTAAGCCTAGAATAATTTTCGAAATAGTTTTTATCTTCCATAAGATATGTCCAATTGGAAAATTTTTTCATCTCAATATCATATTGATGGTCATGAGCATCTCATTTTTGTTTGGTTCAACAGCCACAAGGACAAAATCAGGAAATACTTTCATGCGATGTATGTGGTATAACATACAAATTCATGAGCTCTCTGACACGACACATGGTGACATCGCATATGAATCCGGAGAAGTTACGACAACAAGCTGAGGAACAACGACGAAAGCGTGAGAATAACTACAAACGTTATCTCGAGAATCGTAAGATGTATGAAACTCAACATGGTCCTGGTTATGGTAAACGCAATTACAGGAATGTTAGCAGTGATCCGGATGACGATTTAGCCTGAGATTTAAAAGATGTTTACCTATCGTTCGGAAAATCCACTCTGTCTTCAATAGGATTCTCATCTTATCATCATCATCTTCGTCCCTTTCGGGATTTTTACGTGTTGCCCGATGATCGATCGCGACAGCGTTACAGATTTCAGTAATGCATTTAATATAAAAAAAGATCTACTGTCGGTATTGCAATAAAATATCGATTATGTATAATTCGTATATATAGCTATAGTTATACTAATAATTTAGATTACGTGGTAACAATTTCACTGTTCAATTAGAAAAAATCCCGTTTATTTTGCAATTCACGATGGGAGAAAACAAATTTAATACGACACAAATTACGTTCTTAAATATATAGGATTATACGAATTGACATTGCATCAATCGGTTTTCGACAGTCAATCATGAAGTTTTTGACGTAATACTAGACATTGAATGGTTTTATCAACTATCAGTTAGTATTTACTGAAATATTTCAGCTGATGTCCATTGGGAATCATATAAATACAACAATTATTATTTTTGATGCGCGTGAGCGTGTCCAACAGATAAATAATTATCATTCAGTGCTTATCAGTGCACAGTAAGTGACAGAACCTTATACATTTGCACATATAATATATATTTACATATATGTGATATAACTGAAACTTTTATTGGCACAAAATTTCTAGAGATTTGAAGTATGAATACTTTATGTCGTAATCCATATCGTACCAATAATTAACTGCAATGCATGCATGAGATTGTCGTACATGATGGAACCACAATGATGGCAGGTAGAGAATGTCACCAGCTCGTACTTTCACTCTTAGAGTTGTTGCATTTTTATATTGTGGATACCTGATGGAAAAGATAATGTTATCAGGTAGTGATTGATTGCTATTGTAAGACCAGTAGGGGAATCGGGTTATGATACGAACTTTTCGAAATTTGGGAAGAGAGGATTGATGGAAATCCATGGAACTGTATCCCTGACCTCGTTATGTTCTTCAACTATACCCAATTTTTTGTCAGATATTGGGACGATATTCCATTCACCACTCTCCTCCTTTTTATATTTAGCTGCGGGATATTTAGCGTAAGGAATCCATGGCAAGTCTGTAGGTGGATGCAGAATAAATTCTTTCTCGCCAGATATTACTGCGTACATATTTTCGTATGGATCTTTGTGCACTAAAAGATAAAATATGTATAGAGGTTCATCTACCCATCCACTTATATATCCTGTAGTCATTTAGCTTTATGGAAGATAAAAGGAAGAGTTACTGGATGTAATTGCGCGCTCGTCACCCATCCAGAAATTAATTGCGTCAGGATTTTTCCCAAAAGCTTCGGTGGCCCAAGAAACATCACGATCGACATCCCGCCACAATTCATAATAGTCATCCTGGAAATTGGAATTTTGCTGCTGAATATAGTAAACATCGGCGTCTGGATTCTCTAAATTATCCAAGAATGATGACATTTTCATTTCACGATCTTCGGGCATGACAAAGTATTCATTTCCAGAATGGTCTGAAGATATAGCATCCGCATAGCCATTCGGAGTGACAGCTACAGTTATCTCTTTATCAGTCAAAGCTTTACGAAAGTACGGAATATTCCATTTATTCACTGCAGGCCATTCAGATGCTCCATTTTTGATCAACAGTGGTATATTGCGCGATACATAATTACGATAAAATGTGAAGGCGTTGATGTGCTCATATTTGCCATCAATTGTTGCTACTGTCTTTGGTAAATAAAGTTCTGTATTGAATTAAATATATATAAATATATATATCATGTTTAGAGATATACCTCTTATAAGCTTTTCAAGTAGACGTTTATATATATGTACAGTGTACCTTTTGCTTCTTGTGATAACACTCGAAAAGCTTCTTGAATTTGATATTTTGTATTATCTGCCATGTAGATGTATTTTATTTCTTATCAATATTGAGAGATATCTTCTTTTAACAATTGATTTATCGACTGGAGATTAATAAAATCGGGTGTACGCATGTATACGATAGTGCTACTTATTCAACAACAAGATTCCACGTGCGTCCAAGTTATCACGTGGTAAAAGCACAATTTGGAAATAATACAGTTAAGTAATGCACAATAGTCTAATATACATCGAGTCGTCTTCGATAATAGCAACAACTCCACGACTCCACACGGTAATATTATGAACATTGAATATTCCTACTGTGTTTATTCAAAAAACAGCAACCCTTGTGGTATTCGTATGAACATTAATAAAACTTTCCTAACCTAAATGTAAGCGTAATGCAATGTAATGATATTCTGTGCGGAATACAGTCCATTCAAGATCAAATATATTTATAATTTGTGCTGTTTCAGATATCAAATCATGGCAGATAAATCATCGAGTGGAGAACAAAAAATTACGCCGGGTGATGGTATTCGTTCCTTACGAAGCTCGTTACTATTCAAAGCAGTCAATTACGAGTTATACGTTCGTCCGGTGGGATATATTGATGGAAATAGAGGATTAATTGTCAAATCCAAAGCCCACATTGCAAAATACCATCAAAACAGTTATCGCAGTAATGCCAATTGTAACAGCCTTTTTTAAAATGTTCGTTATCTCATGAATCTTGGGGATTGATGATTAAACAAAAGATTTTCATTGGAAAAGTCTTCAGCGATCATCAATCCAAAATTTTACCATTGATTGATTGATTTGGAAAGAAGCTTGCATGTTTCATAACGTTGAGGGAGACTTCAACTTAATTTGTATATCTCTCGCACGGTCTTTTTCTCAAGTGACTGATATTTTCTTTTTTGGTTTTTCTACAAGAGAACTTTGAGCTAGCCTGGTGATGCGTTCGTGTTCCGTATCATCCAAACTAGAAAATTTTCTGTTGCCATCGCAGTGATGGCAATGCATTCTTCAGCTCGATTGTCAATTCTTAATAAAATTCCATTAACACATTTTGCGTACGACAACTTCCATGACAAAATTGAACTACATTCCGTACGGATAATAGGAAAAAAGGGTAATTTCAGCCAGCAGTATAGTAATGCCCTTATTTGACGGGGTTGATGCTATTGAATGTCTAACGTTGTCACACGCGGGAACCGTTCATCACTATATAATATTGGTGTGAAAAATATAATGTTTCTTTGTTTCATAACAACTTGACATCGCAATCAATACATATATATATATATATCTTGATACTATCTTCTCATGAATTGGATTGATCGGTCGGAATTTAATTGAGAATCTGACAGTGGGTCGAATTCGGATTCTTGTTCTTCGAGATCTTCAGTTGTCATATGACATTGAATCAATGAATGAATAGTTGTCGGTAAACTTCAATTATATATGATGAAGCAATAAAAAGACAAATATATGAACATATTTTTCGATGTGGGCTCGGAAATACACGATAAATTGATATTTTATATTTGTTTTTCTTTGCAGAATATGGTGATAATGGCATTAGGTTTGACAGCGATGATTGGTTGTTCTGGTTACATATATTATATGCGATCTAAATATGAAGATATGGGCTATTACACAGCTGTGGAATCAGACGGTACGGAAAAATTCATCAAAAAAGCGTCAAAATGGAATACTTAAATTTCGTAATTCGAAGCTTTCAATAACAGGAACAATGATTGGTCGTTTTTTTTTTGCTGTTGATATATCCTTTTGTGGATTAGAATAAAGTATAATATCCATCATGAATCATATTTATTTGGGAAGAAAAGAATAATAAACAGTTCACAATTACATTTATGGCGGATCAAAAACGTACTTATTTTTTCTTTAAATCTGCATATATATATTCATTTTTAATTATTATGATTACTCATCATGGCGCCATCATACTTTGCGAATTCACAAGTGATAGTTTTCACGATTATGTGATTCTGTCAGTCGTCTATATACATCAATATTATCCTGGTTCTATCGCTTTAACAGAAGCATGTGAGTGTAGGTGAGGATCGCCTCCAGGGTTCTTAGTGTGGGGATCATTAAATTAACTGTACAAAAATTTGATGAATGCCGAGACAAAGACATTCGAGTGCTATCGTCATTTTCATTCTAAAGCTTAGATGGAATAGAAGCTATTGACAGAATATCAATTTTGGAAGTTATTGGCTCTGTTAAAAGTTTGAGGAGATCCAATATTTTTCAATAAGATTTGTAGTTCATCTATCAACATTTGCATCTGATATTATGTTTCTCAATACCATTATCGTGAATTTTGAAGCGGTGACAATGAATTCTTAATTTGAGAATTCAAAAACTTGCCTTATTCGCTGGGATCTCCTGCGCGATAGAATGAGAATGAATTTTCTCATATTTATATAATTTCATGTCCACATGATGGTATAAGCAAATTACAAATGAAAAAATTTGTATGGATTCGTGTATGAAATGTAAAATGTCATGCTTGTTATTCATCTGAAAATATTTGGACATTGTTCTTGTATAATTAAGGTTAGGGAGAAATGAGGGTGTTTGAATTTTCTGTAATATACGGTTCTAATTGACTACGTATTATAGTTATTCATGCACTTGACACGAGAGGCTTATGCATTGAGCTATATGAGAATGTTTTGGCAATATCCTCGATATAAATTATCTCCTGGATATTGTTGAATGCAACGATTGAATATTCAGTGTTTGGTTTCTCAAGGTAAAAAGAACCACAAAGTTCAAGAGTATGCCAGCGCAGTTTCGCATACTGCAACTTTTTGGCACGCAACTTTCATAAACAGAAATCAACAATCCTCCACCTTTAACGCGAATAAAGTATTGTCATATATCTCGATCGCAATTCGACAGTAATTGTTCAACAATAGTGTTTATGCTTCTCGATCAACGTTATAGATACACCGTCGGCTTCTGCACTTTCTATCAACAACTTATGTTTTGAAAGCTAGCCCTCACGATTTCTATGAACTGTCATTGTTTTGATCATTCTATTTTACATAGTTCTATGCGGCCGAAAATTTCTAACACAGATCATAACACTATTATTAACATGTAAATACTTGTGAATAAACTGAGTTCTCTATTAAACTTTGAATCACATCAGACGGTGTGTCTAGGATCAACTAAATGAATCCGGTCGTCCATGAGATGGTACGTCATAATAAAAGTTCAAACGATGTTTTATCCAGAATCTGGAAACAGGGTGACGGCATCATGGAAGGCCGCAGCTACATAGTCAATATTTTTGTCTGTGAGCGCGCATATATTTATACGGCCGCTGCGGAGCGTGTAGATATGATAATGATCCTTCAAATGTTCCACTTGTCTTTCTATAAATACGGAAAGGATGGAAAGTAAAAAATAGTTAAAAAATGATGCAACTTTTTTATTGCACATGAAATCTATGTTGCGAATACCTGTTAGGCCAGTGTAAGAAAACATTCCGATTTGTTGTGTGATATGTTCCCAAGTCCCTGGAGTCTTCAGCTTCACCAGCCTGTCATACAAAGCCTTTCGCATCAACTTTATTCGGTCAGACATTTCGCGAATATGATCTCTCCTAGAATGAAATTTACTAGTTCAATAATCAGATTAATCGTGATATAATTCAGAAAAATTAAAAATTAAAAATTGATCATACCATTGTTCAGATAAATCGACATTGCCTAAGACTGTAGCGACAATGCGAGCACCATGATTTGGTGGATTGCTGTACATTCCTCGTATGATGAGTGTCAATTGCGATTTAGTCTGTATCATTTCTTTCGTATTGTTCATGACAACGGCCAGATTACCAGCTCGTTCATTGTACAAGCCAAAATTTTTCGCAAAACTTTGAGCACAAAAAAATTCCATTCCTCGTTCAGCAAAAAGTCTCGGTGCATAGGCGTCGCGGTCTAAATCACCACTAGCAAAACCTTGATAGGCACTGTCAAAAAAGGTGAAAAGTCGTTTGCGTTCGATGATGTCGGCTATTGGCGCCCATTGCTCATGTGTGGGATCGCAACCCGTCGGATTGTGAGCACACGCATGAAGGATGATAACCGCGTTTTCTGGAGCATCCTGAAGGTCCTCGATCATGCCTCGAAAGTCAACGTTACGATCTTGAGCATTCCAATACCGATACTCTAACCCTTTTTTGAAGCCAGCCTGCATGAAGACTAGTTTATGATTCTCTGTTCATAAAATTGACAGTAAGAAAGTTAATACGATTATAGTAGTATGAATTTATGGAAGATATTGTTATAATTACCCCAGGTAGGTTTGCTGTAGTAGAAAGTATCATAGTGTAGAATATGGGCGAGGAACTCAGCACCAAGACGTAGTGCTCCAGTACCGGACAATGATTGTATCCCAAACGCCCGGCCTTGAACGATCGCTTGGGAATCATTGCCTAACAACATAGCCGTTGCATGTTGACTGAAGGCATCAAGACCCAGGATTGGAAGATATTCGTGATTCTGAGTTTCGTCAGTAGCCAAATCTTTCTCTACTTTCTTTACAACTGGCAGGACCCACGGTTTGCCTTCATTGGTACGATAGGCTGGAGAAATTATCACAAAATTACAACGAAAAATCAAAACCCTGTTGAAACTGACACTTTACTTTTCAGAAACAATCGTTATTTATTATAATGTTCCGACATAAATAATTGATGCGAAATAACAATATGGATAATTGTCAATATCTCGGGTGTGAAGTAGCATTTTTGTGATTCGAACCATGGGAAATGTATGCCCTGTCACGGAATCATTTCCCAGAAGGGAATTTTATGCAATGTATAATCATTGGGTCAAATTATTCTGAATTCGCTAAGTCGTGAAGAAATGAATCCGAAAATAATTCATGTAACTATTTGGCAGTGCATTCGCGTATGGTCGATCATTTATATTTACCAATACATATGAGTAAGTTCTTAGCCATTACTACTCTGAAGTGCTCACATACCACGAAGTTTCAATGTATATCGCATATTCCTTCCATTCATATTGTTCAATTGGGCGGTAATGACTCATTGTTCTAGATCAATAGTGAGATCGCAATCTTAATACTGCGTTACCAAGTAAATGATAAAAGAAAAAGATTCACTCCAATAAGTTCATTTTCACATTATTTGAGGGCAACACGAAATCAGTATGATAAGCCGGTATGGGCAAGATGAATGTAGCAAACTAGTGTTGAATATTAATGGGAAGTAATATTATGTTTGTATATATGTGCAAATTCTGATATGCTATCAGAGCTGATAATTATACCGCGATTGATCAATTGAAACTATCATGTACCCCCGCCATCATGATAATATTAATCATAGTGTACATAATGTTGTAATTGATAGTAAATTTATTATTTCTCATCCATAAAAATTGATGATGAGAGTCTCATACGTTTGAGAAAGGGTTACTTATCTACGGCAGTGACAGAGATAATTTTCCTCTCTCTCTCTCCCGTCTTACATAATATGTACTGAATATATCGACTTTTCCGATAATAACTGGTCTGTTGATGTATCATTCATTTCTCCGTATGCTCGATCATGGGCATTTTATTATCAGGATTCAAGTAGCTATTTCATTGCGACATTTTCATCTTCTTACTGTTTAATGAAATACTAAGATGCAGTGGAAAAACTTTTGACCTTAATGGACTGAGTGTACGATTACTTGCGCATCATACGAATTTATGAGAACACCGGAGAATTTGATTTGTATTTTGAATGAAGTGGAACAAGATATGAACCTTGACGTAACGCTATTCTGGTATTGTGAGTGGTTATACGTGACCGACATGATGAATTGTGCTTCCTTTTTTTTTGAAGTTTCGGGGCTCATCATATGTATTTCTGGAGCCTAAACACATTATTATTTTTCAGAATAAGAGTGGCTGAAGAATAATTCTTACGGTTTATAGTAGTAAAAGAATTATTCATTAATCAAAATTTTTCCATGAGCTGATTCACTACCTGCGATACTTCAGCTCAATTGATATCATCTTATCCTTTGATCGTCACGATAAGTATGATCATTTGCAAAACTTGGAATCAAAAGTGATTTGGAAAATTTCATATCATTGTTATTGACTTTTTCGAACAGAGCTGGAATAACGGTAATCATAAAAAAGAAATTTAGGAGTTTGCAACATTCATAATTTTTCTCGTGCAGCTACCAATCTGATAATGCTGAATTTTTCATTTGAGTACAAGCCTCATGAAGGAAAGATGAAGACCTTTCGTCAAATTTCTGGCTGTTATTGATCATAGTAAAATGTGGCATCTCAATTTTTGTTGAAATCATGGTCACAACTGTACTTTAGGCCAGAATATCGTGTCATGAGTCTACTTCATTGAGCATGAACCAGCTTTTCTTTCAATTGCGATACATCTCATATTATATTTGAATAAGTATGATTCTGACAAGCCGTATCAGATATGACGATATCGATGTCTCTCCAGTTGGTATGAATAATGAACTCCCAACTTGAACGATTACATTATTGATCCTTCACTAGTTCACCATGTGAAAAATATATGGATTTTAAATATGGATATCGACGTATCTGTATATCGTCAATTTGTATCCTATTTCAAAACGTTATTTGAATTCACAAACTTGTCGTATTAACCATTTACTACAAAAAATATACCATCATCCAATTTGCTCTGGAATGTGTATGATATTATTCTGATTACATAAGTTATGTAATAGTCGGCAAGGACTTATGAGGGAGGTCATTGAAGGTCAAATTCATTAGAAACTTTTATTCTTCCATCGTAGAATCAATCGTCAACACTGTTCCTTCAGGAATATTATTTACGCTCCGTGTTTCAATGAAAACAAAAATTCGCGGGATATAATCTTCATCCTTCTATGATTGAAGTAAAAAAAAAATATCGCCTGATTCGAGTGTAGTGTCAATGGTGCAATAGAAAGAATTGTGGATTGATGAGAAAACGGTCGAATGAAAAGAAGGACAAACTGATAAACTTACCACCGACTGCCAGATTGACTTTTTTATCAAATTTATCGTCAACATAAGCCTTTTGTAGTGCAAAAACTTCAATTGGTGGTCCCAATTCAATACCCGAAAATCTTGACACCGACATATTGATTTACGTGAACTGGAAAAAAATGACAAAGATGAAATTTATGCTGTCCCCACAACACGGTCCATATTCTTATGACGTCAAAAATTATTATACTAGTTGTAATCATTTATACCTGGTTGAAGCTCGCACGTGATGACAAGAGTGTTGATTATGATAATTAGAACTCCTACCAATGCCTACGTGATGTGGTCGTTGACGGCCGATGAATGATGCGTACGACTTTATACGAATTACGAGTATTACGACTGCGTATGAAACTCAGCGATTCCGCGCTTTTCAAAAATCATTGGATCAACATATATTACATGTAATGTAGTAGAATAGCAATAGGATGAGTATCTCCGGAATTGTTTAGGATAGGCTGGGATAGGCTCAGAGATTCTCAGACTGATTTAGCTCTGGACAACTTCCTCTGACACCTAATGGCCAATCTTTGAATTAGAAAAACATGAATCATGGAGCAAAGCCTCTGTACCGACATTCCAGTAAATTTCATGTCATTCATTTTATTTGTCTTTTTTTCCCTTGTTTCTCTGGACAAGTTATGTAACTTTGAAGGATGACGCATTATTTAAAAAAAATATTGCGTTGTAGATAGATGATAGAAAATTAGTACCCCATATTTCAGCTCACACCCAAGTTATACAAATGCATCGAACGGAGCACATGGAATCACGCAAGTTAATAACATCAAACGAGTCTGTATTGAATTGACATCGGACATTCGGACCGCTGATGGATGTTGAAAGGGAAATAAGCACCTGTGCAAATTTAGCACCTCATCTATGAAATCGCGAGGTGACGATGACCTTAATCGATAGGTCCTCGTTAGGTTCGTTAAGGTCCATTAATTTTTTCGTTAGGTTCTCTATTATTAATTCTTAGACAATTTTTTAATTTTCCCTAAAAAATATCACATTTAAGGATCTCATTCATCATCAAATAGTTGTTTCTATCATATTTCTATTGTTTATCGTTAGACCCGTGTTGGTCTATCATTTTCATTTTAAGATTATTCGATGACGAATTCAATAGCTGAGGTATTAAATGACATTCTCGTCCAAAATATTGTTATTTTTCATTAAAAATATTCAGCATATCATCAATTTAATCAAACATGAAGAAAATTGATGATGGAGATATTTTTTTTTGAGTTATCTATGAAGTTGAGTTATTCGCTGGTAAAGGTTCATTTGATACAGCTGTCGTGTTGCCAATAATGTATTTTGACAATATGTACATGCTAGCGCTCTGCTTAAGGCCATAATAGGTACTAAAATTTTTGGGAATGGGAAAATGTTTGTTGTACTGCTGTACTGTATTCAACCAATCAACGTTACGAATGTTTGGCCAATGAAGTTACGATCACGAGGTGTTAAGTATGGCGTCACGCATGTGTACCGCCATCGTTCTTCAAAATTGTATTACAAAGACTAGGAGAAAAGATGATATTTGAGGTTATGTTTTAGTGTTTATTAGGAGATTCTTTCAGAGGCATTCTCCAATATGCATAACTAATAGAGCTTTTTTTCTCCACTTTATAGATTGAATAGAAGTACAAAAATGGATGCACAGATGCAGGATAATGAATCACGCAAAAAGCAGTGGACAGATAAGGAGCGTTTGGAACTCGCCGTCAAGCTTGAAAACGACTTGGATGAGTGGATGAACAATTTGGAGAAAAGATCTTATACTGATGGCTGGCCAGAGGATAGGTGGCAGGAAGAGATGGAAAAGCATCCTTTCTTCATGAAGAAAGCACCTGAAGCCGGTGAAGAAGTTTCTCCTCTTATGGAAGGGCTACAACAGCTCAAATATGATGCAGACGAGAATACACCTGAAGGTTCTTTGAAGTTTCTTTTTTGCTTTCTTTCAATATTCAAAGTTCATTCAATGCTCCATTTATTAGACTTCAATGATTACTTTATGGAGAGTATGGTCTTTTTTGTCAATAGAGTCTATGAGGTTTCTGAAATAAAAATCATTGCGGCGAAGGATTAAGAAGTTTAATGAATGAAGCATTTTATTAAGAACACTCATGGAATAGTATTCTTAATGATTGTTTACAGAGTTAGCAACAAGCTATAAAGAGGATGGTAATTTTAACTATAAGCATAAAAAATACCATTTAGCAATTTTAAGCTATACAGAAGGTATTAAAACCAAATGTAAAGATGACAGTTTGAGAGCGCAATTATATAATAATCGGGCTGCGGCACATTTTATGTTGAAAAATTACAGGTATACAACGGTAATAATTAATTCCTATGAGGATTAGAGTTTTTCATTTTAACTTATTAAACTGAATTTTTTAATTTCAGATCGAGTTTGAATGATTGTAAACAGGCGATGAAACTTGAAATTAATTATCCAAAAGCGCACTGCAGGGCAGCAAACTGTGCTTTTCGTATCAATAATTATGATGCTTGCATCGAGTTATGCAACGACTACTTCACAAAATATGATAAAGATAATAAAGAAATGTTAGATTTATTGACCAATTCAACGTCAGCGCGGGTAAATGATTTGTCGAATTATAGTAATAAGTATAAAGTATCTAGGCAGACCTTTTCTAAATAAAATTTTTACAATTTTTGTGTATTACTCACAATGTTGCAGAAAAAGAAAATGTGCCAAGCACGATTGGAGGCAAAGCGAGAGAAGAAAGCTGTAAAGGATATGGATCTCCTGATAGATGCGATCAGAGAAAGGGGTATCAATATTGAATTACCTAATGATTCAAAACAGTTTGAATTGAAGGACTTGGAGCCACAAATTCCACACTTGGAACAGCATAGAGTTCGGTTTAGTACAGACGGCAAGTTATTTTGGCCGGTCATGATCCTTTATCCTGAAACAATGCAGACGGATTTTATTCAAAATTTCCATGAAGACATACCGTAATTATAAAATTCATACATTAAATAAATCAAGAAAATAATATATGAGGGTCACACTTCTACAAAGACATATATATTCTACATGAACATATTTTCACAGATTTCTGGATCAATTAGAGGAACTGTTCGGCGAGCCACCTCAATGGGATATTGAAAAACGATATCTGCTTCCCAATTTGAATATTTATTTTGAGGGCAAAAACAAAAAATCAATTCATAAAGTAGATGTCAGTCGAACATTGGGGGCAGTTCTGAAAGATAAACAGTAAGTTTGTCAATACATCATTCATCATGTACACCGATAAGAAAATTTCATATCTTTTATGTCATTTCAGTTTTGTATTACGAGGTGGGACTCCATCATTCCTTGTATTAATTGCTTCGAGTGATGCTGAGAAACGTTTCTTGGACAATTACAAATCTGCAATGAATACTTTGTAAAATTCGAAAAATGTAAAATATATTGGGAAGAATAGCCTGAACATGAATTTTCTTATTAATAAAATAATAACATGTACATAATAGCTTTGATTGTTCGTGAGAAAAGCACATGTAGTGTATGTCGATTCGAAACGACAATTTTTTCTCGGACTACAAATTTATTCCTTATTTCAATATTTCATTGTGTTGATTTACACAACATATAGTAATTGTAGCAGTATATTCGTCTACATTAGAAATCGATCTGATCAAGATTATTAACTATTGATGACGAAGATTGAACATTCACTAATCAAATTTCACTAGTCTGCTCAATTTTTTTCAGTTAAAGCCAAGCAATTATTCGAAAAATGTTCTTGAAACGCTTTCGTTTGTGGTCTTCTGATGAGAATGAAGATCATAACTGAATCAATCAAGCGTAACTTTATATAAAAATTAAAGTTACACTCACACGAATTATTCATACATTGACTTGATGAATGCCATAAGTATTTCTGAGTAGAATTCTCGGATGAATATACTGATGGAGTCTTGCAGTGCCATCATATTCTATCATGGCACTGCAATCCTAAACCCGAATAGTATACTTACGAATAATGCGTCTATGTGAAAACAAAATACAATATTTAATGTGAATGATTCCATATTTTCCGGAGCAACTTCCCACTTTTTTTTTTAGCGACATCAAAAATTGGTAGTTTTTGATAGTAATGATTCGAAAAGATGTTGGTATTTGTTAATCGATTCGATTGTCTCGTCGTTTTTGTACCAAATCGAATATACCGACGTTGTATTCTCACACGTCATTAGTGATTGGACAGGATAGTAATTCTTCATTATAAGCTATACGAATGAGTAACTGTGGTGTTTGTCCCAACAATTTCCATCTCGTTTATTATGATCAATTGTCACGTACGTACAGTACAGTTATGACTAATTTTCGGTGGTTTCACAAATTTCACATTCATAATCCTGTCGCATTGATGATTTCATATCTGAACAGAAAATAGTTATTTGGGGTCACTGACATTTTGGTCAATCTCCAACATCTCTTCCGTAGAAACAGTTTTAGATTAATCTCAATACTGATAATTACTTCATACATTCAGCTGTTTGCTATATGATAGTCTAATTGAACCTGCTCACTATTATGACTTTGGATTGGAGTGGAAACTATGTACTTCCATTTACTTACATACGTACATTTTCAGCCTCAATGATACGCCATCAATAAAAATGTTTTGAACTAATGGTATTTTATGTTTTCCGAAGTTACTTTATTGCGTTACATCTAATTGATTTTTATTCCAGGTTGAATTTATGTGAGGGTACTCTAAAATAAAAGCTGAAAATTACGTTTTCAGTGCTGTTATGCCTTATATTTTGTTACATTCCAATCATTAGTCAATTCCACATTTGCTAATTGCGTTTTCCTTGATTGTATCTCCATTTAACATTAATCTATGCTGATACGAATTTCACATTTGGAATTCAGTTGTTACAGATGGATGAAAAGTACCCATCACAATTTAATACACGGTTAATGGATGACGCATATACCATTGCGTTATTAGAGTTATCAGCAGTCAATGATATCTCTCACTGAGTATGGAGAGGATTAGGTAATTTCCGTTTTGATTAGAACCGTCTGGTCGTTCATTAATTTCTATCACACTGAACTTTGATAATTTGGAAAGATTCAATGTAATACAATTCGTCAAAGTTTTCGGTGAGGCACGGGGACCATGACGTCCGCTTAACTTATTCCTTCTTTGATTGTTCGTAGGCGGACTGCGTTCATTAGTGTTAATAATTTTCTCTGATAGTCATAACTAATTCAATTACAGGCATTGGTTTCGACAATATCAACGATCGTGAAGTTTACGTGATGCAATTGGATAGTTGAAAGTATGAAGAGATGGGGTGAGGGAAATGACTGCTTCAATCTCTCATGATTATTATTCCAATGAATTGTATTTAATTCCAAACTGATTGAAAAGTTCGCAACCGGGGTCGTTGATGAATTTGCAGTTAGGGCTTGAATGTTAAGTCCAAATTTGACGGTCTCTAAACGGAGACACATGTGCATTATCACAGAGAGCGAAAGATTCCCGTCAGTAATGTAACCTGATGGTTCACTCTACTGTGCGATTTTCAGAAGATTGAATCAATTAAAGATTATTTTCCAGGAAAGTGCAAATAAAAGTCAATTTATATTTGACTATATGGTAATTAACATGTATAATATGCATACATATTGATGAACTAATTCTGGAATTTGCATCAGCAGTATAAGTTACTTTTTGGTGGAATATATATAGGACGAAATACAATTGCTAGATTTTCACTTTGAGTATTGTGGTCTACGGATTCTTCTGTATTCTGTAAAGTTTCGATCTGAGTTCAGGTTCGATCAAACGTTACATCTTCAAAAGCTCGGTATCTTTCCCATATTCATTAATTTAATGTAGAAGCCATTCTGTGTATACTCATTAAAGTTCAATTCTTTCATGGATTGACGGTTATGGGAAGTACAAAGATTGATCTTACTTGCATTCAGATTTATAAATACCTTGAGGCTTCGCTTATTATTTTATAGTGATATTAAAGTGTATACATATTGAAGTAAGCCAAAAATTTAATTGCGTTTTTTTTTCTTTCAAATATTACATCAGAAATATTATTACAAATGACCTGAAAAGAATTTTCTGGAGATTTGAACTCTGAATATTGATGTTTGGAGGTGACTCATTGCGATTTCGTATGTCACATCCAAATACTATATACATCTGGGAGAAATATATTCTAGCTACTTTCGAATTTCATAACTCGCCGACCAAATGATGTATGGGCATGATTCGATATACTCTTTTAGCAACTCAAACACCCTACAAAACAATATTATGAATTGTCATTTTTCTAATCTAGCGTTTGGAAAGTTATTCGAGGTTTCATTTCAATTTATGCTGTAATTCGCGTTTTCTTTATTCTACGGTAGATTAAACCTCTCCAAATTCTCTATTTTCTCCCAAGTACGCAGTAGAAATTTCAGAAATTCTCAAAAAATTTGAGTTCTTGGTATTTTGGAGTAGATTTAATCAAGTTTTTCATTCAAACTGTGCTTGAATGATTTTATAACAAAGAAATTGTACTTTTGCATGTTGAAAATTATTTATCTATGATGATTGTACCATGATAAATGGAATTAGAAACTATGAGTGAACGATACGAGGAAATCTTATTTTTTCATCATAGTAATATTTTTTAAATCTAACATCGCTCACATGCTGCAGGAAGAGTGATACAACCTATTATTAGCGGCGATTCTAAATATCAATATTCAGTGCTCATTTTTATAGGGATTTTTTTGTCAAGCATATTCATAACACTATCTTCGATATACAATCCGAAATGAAAGAAAAAAATTCTTGATGTTTTTGCCTCGTCTAATATAATATGCATATAATATATATATATATATGTGTATATTTTTGCACGAGTATGAACTATAGGTATAGATAAAATTCTCATTTGGTGATATATGCTCAGTCATTCGACATCCAATATAATGTATGAAGATGTTATTATTGCTCAGTCAGGTTTCAAACATAACAACATATTTTATCAGTGTGATGCAGTGAACCTTCTTGCTGCAACGTTTTCCTAAAGATTCTGTGTTTCAGACTTGCAATGACACTATAGGTTTTATATACGGTTCGCATAGCACCACAGAATTCTGCAGTGAAATATCGCAGCGCAGAATGAGAATCAGATTAACGGACGGATTTGCTAACATGAGTAAATCGCAATTTTTGAGAATAGAAATTAGACAACAACTGTACAATATTATCATTAACTTTAATCATGTGCTATCTCTGTTTGCAAGTTTGATTATCAGAATGCCATATAGTTGGAGAATTCGCGATAGACTTGAAATCTGACAAAATTATGGAATAGTTTTTAGTAATTCTTTTATATTATTATGACACAACAACTGAATATATTTTTGGCAGAATGGACGAGAAAGTGAACATTATGTTGTGAACAAAAGAATAAAAGAGGTATAGAGAGTGTTTTCCTTTTCTGTCAAATTGAGGGTGGTTGACATCGATGCTTTCGCGATTGAGTATTTTTTTCACAATCATCGTTACATACACATTGGTGGCTTGCTAGTATTTAAAATGAAAAAGAATAGCTCATGTTGCAAATCTGAAGGTATTAACCGGAAGAAATGATGAAAACTTGATTCGATGTTTGGATTGTACAATTACTATATTAAGATTGCCTAAAATGAAATGGGCAGTTTGAAATCTGGCTTCGGATACTAAACTCATTGCAGACGAGGCGGATCTCGATTCGAAATAGATAAGTATTTCCCGAACAATCTTATGAATATTGATACAAAGTTCTAATCACATGAATATTCATCAAACGTATTTATTGTTTATATGAAGTGTTTACTAAGAATTTATATTTAGTATAAGCTATTCCACACAAAATAAAATGGGTGTGAAACATATATATTGTAAATTACAATATATATCTACACATAATAAACATATGATTTGATGTATGTATGGATATTCGATATCCTATTTTACACCTATAGACCATATATGGTAGCCGGAATGTGCATTATGTGTTTTTGATCAATGACTAGTTATTCTCATTCATTTTTCCTATTTTATCTGCTATTCCACAATGAGCATTTAACCCATTTACATGGGAATGGTGAAGCATATCAACAAGAGTTTTATGAGAAATCCACATATTTATCATTGGGGCTCAATGCAAGAATTGTAGAAATGTCTCACATCTTCTTGTTTTTCCAAACCACATATAAAATTTCCAACATATTATCATTCTTTTTCCTCCGTTGAATGTAAAATGGTTCTTTCAAGAAAACATTATTCACAATATTTCCATCTCCAGTTCATTTTATGAAAGTAATTCGACTGAGAAATACAGAATCGATAGACTTTGATGAGTTTACATGCGCTCTACTATCTCGCACACCATCGCTGAGTGGATAGGACGTGAATTGCCTTTGGTTCATGAGACCAAGTTCAACTGCCAATGCCGTTTTCCAGAGAATAAAATTTGTCCTGCATAATAAAGAATAATAACAACGATGGTATATTGTGGCAGCATGGATAAAAGCTGCGGTGAGGAAAAGCTTCTTGTTACTTTGAATGGGGGG